>OX101822.2:28245810-28506427 GCA_944452925.2 Chrysolina oricalcia | reverse complement strand
TTATCTTTTCTTCGAACATAAAATTCTAAAAGCAGATACCCCAATTTACCTCAGAACCAAACTAAAGCGCTTCGCAAATATAAATAATATTCCGACGAGGAACAGAAATGTCTTAGTTATCCCACAACACTCCTCTGCTATCTTCAAGCGTAGCTTCTCATATAATGCCACAAAAATGTACAACTCTTTACCACCTTGTTATAAAGACTATTCACTCCTGAAATTCAAAAAAAAATTTAAAACAATGCTTCATGATTCTGTGTTTCATTAGGTTACGTCTTCAGCATTTGTACCTGGTACTGGAAGGGATTATTACATTTTTTTTTGTTTTTTTTTTGTTCTTCATTCACTAGTATTTATTATAAATAACTGTTTATTTTGTATATGAGATAAGGTATATCTACGATGTGCATGTTAATTAATTCTAAGATTTTCTTTTTCTGTAGGTCAAGCTGAAAAACACTGTAAAGTGACGCTTCGCCTTTTCATTATTACGAATATTAATAAAGTCGTTTATTATTCTTATTATTATTATTAAATTATCAAATTTGCCAATTTTCAATGGAAATCGTTGTAATCGAGCTGACCATTCAGACGGAGACCGGGGCCATGAACATAATCACAATAACAGAGTCGAGAAATAATCGTCGATTCACATATGGTCAGTTTCAATTCTCTGCTCAAGGATTTTTTGTTGTGATGAAGATTTCTTAGAATAAGAAGTATTGATTGACATGCTTATTGTATCTCAAATCTTCATCAATTCACAACCACAAACTTTTGCATAATTCAATAATTAGAAATGGCTCTCTGAAAAGGCTGATGTCTCGTTGCGATTTCACGTTTTTGTTTTGGCCCAAAAAATATACCTTTGGGTTTGGAAGCATTCAACTTGAGGTTTAGAGATGAGCATATGTTGAGATGTGCGTGTGAGGTCTCTGTTGATTTTGTCGAGAGTCTGTATCAGTCTGTTTTTTTTTTTATAAAACTGCGTGTTATCTGCGTAGTGAACTGCCCAGTGAATGACCATTTAAGATAATTTCTGAAGTGAAAAATTCATAGGTAAGAATGAGCGAAAATAATCTAAATTGAAACGGTATCCTTGAAAACTTTGGGATATCTAATATCGCTTATATCATCAAAATATAGCATATCAGTTGATCATTTAAAGTTTAATGTAGATCAAGTTGATTTATCACAAAAACCCGGTGAATGACCACTTCTTGCCAATGTATGACCGAATTAAAAACCAGTGAATGACCATAGTTTATTCATTTTACAAATTTTTAAATAAAACAATTCAACTTGTTCCTCAACGCTGTGTTTCGTATCTGGCCATTTCGAGAACAGAATATGTGTTTCCCCTACTACACAATAAAATTGGTGGCTCGATTTTTGTGACGACTTGTTTCTCTTTGTACCATATTTGGTCGGCTTTTTCTGGCCACTTCCAAGATTGTGGGCCACTTCTGTGCATAACCCGGACCTCATGTTCCAATTTTCGCTTTTTAATAACAACCCCTGGAAAGTACTGATTTTCATATTCCACAATCACAAAGTCAGCTACTGTTATATCTCTGTCTGATGTTCCTTGCTCCATTTCCGAACTAGAATCAGCATCTTCTTCGTCATGCATGGCGTTCACATCATTCTCCTTTTCTTCATCATCGTTCGATTCATTGTTAGACTCTTCATCTGTAGTTGTGGAAGAATCATATTCTGATTTTCTTCTCTTAGTTTTCAATTTCTTTTTCTCTTCAATACATTTTTTCTTCATTTTATTATTCTCCCTGTTGATCTTCCTCTTTTCCTTTGCTTCTTCTGAAGCCTTTTTTTCTAATTCCTTCTTTTCATAATATTCTTTCCATGATTTTGACGTTACAGCAAGTGGAGCCTTGCAAACCTTTCTCTTTTTGGCTTTGTTCTCGATGGTTGGGAAATGTAAATGTTTTTTCCATATATCATCAGATGAATTCCTAGGCGTTACGAATTCTTGAGATGTGCCTTGAAAAACTTCTGGGTTTAAATTATTTTGAAGTTTGTGATTTCCCGAATGGTCTTCTGTGATCTCGAATCTAACTTCATCATTTAGGTCATTTCCCACCTCAAATGAAATGTTATTTGTTTCATTTATATTTTCTGGTACATCTACATCTTGATTACCAACCTCTAATGGAAGTTCTTGTACATCAATCAGTTCTATAATTATGTTATTGTCTTCAGCGGAAGCGTTTCCTTGTTCAAATGTGTTTGCATATTTATTCCAAATCTTGAACAACTTATCATTCTCTACTTCTTTTTTCATTCCTCTAACTTGTTTATATTTTGTGAGTGTTGGGGGTGATATTTCTTTCTCTAGCATAGACAGAAAATTTTCAGGCTTTTCATTACCTGAGTTTGCATCAGTATTTTCACCATTTTGCACTAGGCTTTGACGATTGCTCATACATTTTGAAAAATCCAAGTTATTGACATCAAATGGAAAAATGCCACAAGCGCGAAAGGCATTTTTTATGACTTCCTCCTTAGTCGCAGCCGAGAAGGCCTCAGCAAATAAAGGGGCAAAGTTCAGCTTGGATAAATGTTTCCTGGTTTTCTGTTTATACTGTTGGCAGTGTTTTCTCCAAGAGACCTTCAGTGGTCTAAATATTCCTACATCACAGGGTTGGAGAATATGTGTAGCATTAGGTAGTAGACAGTACAGTAGAATTTTATTTTTTCGACAGAAGTCTGCCAGTTCAGGATTTATATGGGATTTATGACCATCCAAAAGAAACAGAATTGGAAATTTTATTTCATTATCAACCAACCACTGGTAAAAGGAATTTGCCACATATTCGAAAAAGGTAGGTCCAACCATCCATCCCGTGTCGCTGCTCCCAATAGAAAAATTGTCAGGTACGGAGTTGGTAATATCCCTAGGAATTCTTTTGTATGGATTTACGATTAAAGGTGGCGCTACTTTACCACTAGCTGAAAAATTTGCTAAAACCGTAATACATTCTTTTTCCTTCCCAACTGCTATATCATAAAAATTTCTGAATTGCTTTGGTCCTAATACTTTTTCCGTTTTCGGGCATAGCTGTACTCCTGTTTCGTCTGCGTTGTATATCCTGTCTCCATCCGTCAGAATGTCGAGAGCATTTTCTTCAATTAAATAATTATGTACTTCTTCAAACCAATTTCTTATATCCGCTTCTGTAACACTTGCCCTCGCTTTCGAGATTATCTCCGTATTTCGCATAGAAATTGACGGCTTCATTTTGAGAAAACCTTTGAACCACTTATCGCCAGGCCGGTTGTCTTTGAAAGGATTATCCCTTTTAGTTTCTTCCATTACTTTCTGCACAGCATCTTTTACTTCACTTGGATGCATAGGGAAACCAATCTTTGCCTTATCAAGGATCCACTTTTCGACGCGATCTTCCTCAGTTGGTGATAAAATCCTAGGAGGACCCATTTTCCTCGATTCTACATCGGATTTTCCATGCAGTTTATTGATTAGAGTGCCTTTTGGAATTTTGAATAACTTACTGGCTGCATTGATACTAAGTCTGCTTTCGAGAACTTCAGTTATTGCGGCTTTCAGGTCTTCTATAGGATATCTGAATCTTTTGTATTGCCTTCTTGAATTTTCAGCCATCTGAAGAAGAAAATTAAAAATAAGATTTTTCTGTGGTCATTCACTGGACGAGAATTCAGTTAATGACCGCCTTTTCGCAATCAGAAATAAAGTGGTCATATACTGGCAGCACAACTTGGCAACGTGAGTGAATAGTAAAAAATATATCAGTGGATCACTATTCAGTAGTATCAACGTTTTATTCGATATATTTTCAAATTTGGCTCCAATCCAGTGAATGACCACTTCGGTCATTCACTGGATTTTTGGAATAATTGCTTGCCATTAGTTGACCACCTCCATAATAATTGTTATATTCAGAAAGAGATTACAATTTCATCAAAATATTTTAATTTACTTATTATTACTTTCATATAAATAAAAGAAACAACTCCTACTAGTTTCAAAAAATATTGGTAGACGACTAAATGCTAGTATGTGTTCCACCTACCTTAATGTTCTGGATTAACACAACGAAACATCTACACAGCACATGGGTTTCAGCCATTTGCAAAAATAGCGGGAGAGGGACGCAGGTGCCAGATTTCACAGAAACGATAAAAATTTAATTATAGGCAGCAAATAACCTTAAAATTGATGAAAATATTAAGAACCGGTCATTCACTAGGTGGTGGTCATTTAGTGGGCAGTTCACCCTATTTGTGCATGGAGCAGTTTTCAACAAAATCGCCAAATTCAGAGAAGTGAAGTGGAAAGAGAACTGGACCTAAAATATATTTATGTGGTGCTCCATACCGTCTCGATAGGTAATCATAAGTATTGTTTTCCAGACATTTATTCATACATAGCTTCATTCGGTTATTTTCTACATTTGAAATTTGAATTCTCCTTCCTAAAGATGATTTGAATTAGACCGGGACGCCACAAACGTATTTTTTGTGTCTCATTTGTTCACACTAAGTATAAGAACTTCTCCAATTTCACCTCCACTACATGGATAAGAGCTCGCCAAATAAAAACACGGAAGAAAATTTTTGTATTCCGTGCAGAAATTTATTTATAAAATTGTAGCAAAGCGCTTTCGACTATAAAGTCATCACAGTATGCGTACCTGTAAGTAAGTAAATTTGAAGTGAAATTAAGGAAACTGATAATTGGAAAATTTTGAAAAATGAAAAGTCTCCAGGTTACTTACTCGTCAGGTGTACAGAAATGATGAAAATATCATGTGTCCAGTGGACCATGAAAATAATTAAAATTTTAGGACATCATATGATTAACATTTAAAAAATATATTATTCTAGGATTAACCTGGATGAAGAGTTTCTAGCACAATCTAGTGTCTAACTGAATGAATAAAATTTGACATTGTGTCACAAGTTGACACTGACAATGAATTTTTGACATGAATCATGAACTATAGAAATAATGATCTGTGATTGAAGAGTTGATAAATGACAATTCAAGCAATGAATCCTTGGGGTAACCATAGAAATATATATTATATACTTACTCTAAAATGCTAATCCCCATGTCAAAAGTGTTGTAAAAAGTTCAGACTAGTCCGCAATGCGCATGCGCGTCATAAGTGATTTTTGTAACAGGCCCGGTTTCAGTAAAATATTATGATACTTGGGAAGATTAACAAACGTTATTTATGAATTTCGGAAAATAAGGTTGGAAACCTCATTGTATACTTATGCCTGTTATTTGTATTTAACCGATTTGAATTCATATTTTCACATATTTATGAACCCAAATATTCAGCAAAGTAGAGTACGGATTATTATTATTTATCGCTCTGAAGCGACTGATTTTTGGTATCAAATTCACTTTTTAGCTGTAGTTAACCAACAAAAACCTACGGAACTACCCCAAATCGTCGGTGCGAATTTTAAGGAAGCACTGTATTGAAAACCGTGAAAATTTATTTCAGCTAATATCATGAATAATTTCAACTGAAATTGGATTTATCAAATTGGATGCTTGGAAGCTCGAGGTTTTTTTTCAGAACGATTCATGTCAAAATATGCAACTGCATTTAATTTAAATCATTTGAAGAGATTAACATGCTAATTCTACGAGTATATCTGGTTGTACTACCTTAGTGCAATTTCCACAATGGGGTTACATGATGAAGTGAGGCCAGAAGCATTTTCCTTACTATCAAAGAAAATCACTTCCATATCGACATTCATTTTCTGAGGTGATTCTGTGCATGTTTAGTTGTTCAGTACTTTTTGTAGGAATCTTAGAACTCATAATATAAGCGGTGTGGCAGCAAGTTATGTCACTTGCCATGCATGCTTACGCAGACTTGGTATTAGTACTGTACTAGGTTTCAAATTATTCTATTGTAGTTTTCACATGAATCTTCATGAGGAAAATTTCTGCCACAAATTACAATTTTCTCACTCAAATGGTATGCTGGGGTCTCTTCTTAAAAACAATAACCAAAAAACATGCATTTTTTGTCAAGCTGAAATAATATTTAAGCTATTTTGAGCAAAGCATATAGGTATTATCTACTAAAAATTATTTATTTCAGGTATTTTTCCTTTACACAACACTATAAAAGAGTTCATTGTTTATTTGTAGGAAGAAACGGATTTATTAGAAATTGTCTTTAAAGGAACAAGATCAATGAAAATGCACGAATGATGAAAGAATTCTAAAATTCTAAAAACCGTCTCTGATCTCTGACAAGAGTGACAGTTCTTAGTGACAAGTCTTCCAGTTGATGAAAAAGCACTGTTGCACGGTCATTATAATTACAGGAGCATAGGGTACATTATTGTTTTAAATAAGTTTCTTTAGCGCCTAAAATTCGGAGTAATCTATCTCTAAAAGGTTCTTTTCGGTTTTAAAAAGTCCTAAATGCGCTGTCAAATTTCTCTCTTTCAAATGACAAGTGTTTTATTGCCTCATAACAAAAAACTCTGAATTGGAACACCAAATCATTTTCAAACTTGGCAACGATCTACCCAAACTACACTGATGACGCGCATGCGCATATCGTAAAAGGGTCGCATAAGCGGCATGCTTTTCGCAGTGAAAATTGGCGGGATTAGCATTCTAGAGTAAGTATATATATATTTCTATGGTTCATTGTGACTAAAAGAGTTTTAACAAATTAAGCCTAGTTTACATAAACGTACTCACTTCTGACCAATCAGAGAGCTTTTAGATACGATGTATTCCTAGTAAAGACAACTGGTGTGAACCATAAACACCAGAAAATATAGATTGGTATCGGTAAATCTTTTACTTCAGTTGTCTGCCGGTTTGCTCACATAATAAATTCAAACTCACTAGTATTTACGAAAAATATATTCCACCTTACGTTTTTTGAACCGCACATTTCCATTACCTTACCTTGCGTCCTTGCGTTTCCTCACCTTACGTTTACATGAACTAGCCTTAACAAACAGACGTGACAACATGAAAAATGAAAGAACAAATAGTGTACTGATCGACAAGCGTAAGGATGCCTCCGAGAATTGGTTGCGCAGTAGACAAAACCCTGGAGTGGGGCAGGAGCTCAATCGCTCTGCCTTATTCAAGCAGTTAACGTCGTGAGTCTTTGTCGCACATCTACTCACGCTTTCTATCATTTGCGCATCTCAGAGGCATCCTTACGCTTGTCGATCTGTAGTTGCAGATGCAATTGAAAATTATCACAATGTTGAGAATTTAATGAAACTGTCAGTGATCCAACCATTGAAATAATAATATTAATGAATATTTTTATTGTTGGGATACTCGGTAAGGTTACCTAACCTAACAAAAGGCAGGATCAAATCCATAGAAATATATATTATATGCTTACTCTAGAGTCTTCATGTTGATGAAAAAGCACTGTTGCACGGTCATTATAATTACAGTAGCATATGGTACATTATTGTTTTAATAAGTTTCTTTCGCGCCAACAATTCGGAGTAATCTATCTCTAAAAGGTTCTTTTCGGTTTTAAAAAATCCTAAATGCGCTGTCAAATTTCTCTCTTTCAAATGACATGGGTTTCATTGCCTCATAACAAAAAACTCTGTATTGGAACACCAAATTATTTTCAAACTTGGCAGCGATCCACCCAAACTATACTGATGACGAGCATGCGCACATCGTAAACGGGTCGCATACGCGGCATGCTTTTCGATGTGAAAATTAGCGGGATCAGCATTCTAGAGTAAGTATATAATATATATTTCTATGGGGGTAACCGAAGGTCTGATAACCTCAGTCTAATGAGAACTCACAGTAATCAATCTCAAGTCATGATCAAACCAAAAAAAGGGATAAGTCTGATAGAACTTTCCCAATCTCAATAGAAACAAAGAGGGTAACAAAAATGATGAACTCATACAACAAGAAAAATTTTAAGTTTTTCTCCAAAAGTTGATCTGTAAATCTCTTTGTAGTTCTGGTTATCAAAAACCCAAGAAAATATGACAAACTGGGTGAGAAGTCTAATGAAAACTTTAACCTAATGTGCACAAAACCGGGCCTATGAGGCACAGACTATTGGGAATTTGTGAAACCATAAAGCTCAAGATAAAGGGATAGGTCTAATGAGATGAACCTGAAGCTGTCAGCCGGAGCTAGCAGATGAAACCTTTCGTGAATATCAATTTCATTTTACCTCAAAAAGTACAAAGAATAAACAAGGACATAAATAAGGATTCTATTATGATAGAAGGGCTAAGAGACTTTTGGGGGTAAAAAGGCTTCTCACGATTTGCAGAGAAAATCACCTTTCTACAAAAAAAGTTAAGAAAAAAGTTGTTGGCAATAAAAAGATCTACAACTTTTGTATTCAAGATTTCTCTACATAATCCCAAATTTTCAGAAAAAATTATAAAACCCGTTTTAATTTGGTTTGAATTTTTTTTGTATAAAAATTGTATGTTTGTCGCAAAATCGAGAGGAAATATATCTTTTTATGTTCTGAATTAGTTTTTTTTTGCAGCCAAATGTTTCTTTTTCTCTAACCTCTTTGAAGCACTCGGGGTTATGTAGAAAAATTTTTACCATAAAAGTTGTAGATCTCTTCATTGCCAACAACTTTTTAATGTTATTTTTTTGTAGGAGGTTAATTTTTGCTGCAAATCGTGAGAAACCATTTTTACCCCCAAAAGTTCACCTCTTTTTGCCCTTCTATCATAATCAAATTTTTATTAATGTCCTTGTTTATTCTCTGAACCTATTATGGTAACATGAAATTAGTATTCTCGCAAGGTTTCAACTATTAAATCAAATACCTAATAAATAAATATGAGTATAGAACATTAATTTGAAAGTTGATTTTTGAAAATCTTTTTTTTTTCATTATTTTGCGTTTTCTGAAAAAAATTTCCGCAGTAGTGCCAATCTTTTATTACATAGTCTGAAAGTATCTCTTCAACGAAAAATCTGGCAGCTGGTGAGCTTGAAACTTTTCAGTTGAAAATGAGGTCGTTTTTTCGGAATTAATCAAAAAAAAAGGAAAAATCTGTATTCCACTACAACAAAATTACTGCTTACTTCAAACAAAATGTCCGCCAAATTTCGAGAAGAAAAAATTGATTGTCAAGCGAGAAAAAAATTAATAACTGAAAAATTTGTTTTTCCTGTTTTCACAATAATTTTGGGGTTATGTGAAGAAACGTTGAATACAAAAGTTCCAGATCTTTTCATTATCAACAACTTTGCTTTTCAATTTTTCCCCCTTCTCAATTTTTTGCTCCTCTTCCAGTAGATCTCATACTGTTGATAACTTATGCATCAGCACTGGTCTAATTAACGTTAGACTCCGTTATTTACATTTGCGGTCATACAGAGTTACAGTCTAAGCACAATCTTTACTGCCGCTTGTTTCGCGGCAATTATCAGCTTATACAGGCTGATTCACGGTGGATGGCACATTAGACGTTTCTGGTGAACCAGACAACGGATCACTTTGAAAATTTAATGGAGGGCATATTCGGACATTCTCTAGCCAACGGTGTTCATTGGCGGTAGATTCGGATACATTTCATTGAAGTTTCTACATGTTCTGCTGATAATTTTGTCACACTGTCCAAAAATAATAAACAAATTCATAAGAATAGTTTTGTTCCATCGTTTTGAAGGTATTTGCAACTTCTGAAGTGACGAAAATGTCGATATTATTAGGAGAATGTCACAACGCTATTGTCAAATAGTAATCATGGCCTGCTTACCAAATACCGAATGGAAATACCATTCTGAAGGGACATTTTCACAAATAAATGCTCATAAGTCCGAAACTTGACTAGTTAGGTATAGGTATGATATTCATAGAAAGAAAGCAAATTTCAGCAGCTTTCCGAATTTTCAATAATATACAGGATGTTCCATATAAAATAATCAAATTTCAGCAACTTTTTCAAGCAAACGAAAAAACTGTATTGTTTTACCACCCTGTATTCAAGTAACAGAGATTAGGCTGACGTGTGGAAAGTGTCCAAGTATCACCTAACTCCAAACCAAATTTTGATATCATAGTACTTCTTAACTAAAAGATATCGGCATTTTTAGAAGTCATGATTTTCGAAGAAAAAAATTGAAATTAATTTTTATTTCGAAAACGGTAACAGATAGGTATAGGGAAATATCAAGAAAAGTTATCGGGCAATTGTTGGAGATTCCAAAAATAATATTATATACAGAGTGTTCCATTTGAAAAATCAAAGTGCTACTGCTTTCTAATAGAAGCGGCAACACCGCATTGTCGAAAATATTTTAGTTGGCTAGAGAATGTCCGAATATGCTCTTCATTAAATTTTCAAAGTGATCCGTTGTCTGGTTCACCAGAAACGTCTAATGTGCCATCCACCGTGAATCAGCCTATATACATTATACACAGGGTGGGGCACCGAAAACGAAACAGATCGAATATCTTCAAAACGCATGTGTTGTGAATAAAATACTAAAACACGTCGATTTTTAATCCAAGTGGGACATCTTCCTATCATAACCTCCACTGTCATACCTCTCCCCCCACCCCTTTGGCACCATTACCCAAACAATTTGAATAAGGAAAGTAGTAAGTGTGACACATCATTGAAAAGGTAATTTCATAAGGAATTCAGCCATGTCAACTTTTGTCACCTTACTTTTCATTGAGGCGCCCTCTTGCGGGAAAATCAACTGTTCCGTATTCCAAATTATGATACTGCATTTGCAAGCTATTTTGACATCAATTCGGTGACAATACATTATGGAATATTTCTAAGAGAAAAAAACAAAATGGCGGCTCCAAAATGGCGGACATGATTTGCAATTATGGTCCGATTCGATTCAAAATGTGGTGGTTAGCAAGGTCGGAAATTATGATTTGTTTGTCAATGCAAAAAAACAAAATGGTGGTCCAAGATGGCGTACCAAATTTGTAATTCTGGTCCGATTCGAATCAAAATTAGTATGTGGGGATTTTCAGGGTAAAAAATTATGATGTTTTTGTCGAAGCAAAAAACCAAGTTGGTAGACGAAATTTGCAATTGTGATTCGATTCGATTCAAAATTGGCATTTGGGGGTTTCACAAGTTTTCAGTAGGTATGACTAAAATGAATTAATTGAATTGATGAAAAAATCCTGAATGTGAAAGAATGTGACAGCAGTTTGAAATAACGGAGTCTAGGCGTAATATGTCCTTGGTTTCATCCGAAACTCTACCTATTAATGCTGGTGTCAGTCGCCAACGTTATTATTTCAGGAGTATCAATACCAATCAAGCCCTGCATTCCGATCCTTGGCATTACCATCATCAGTACTATTTTATGAAAGAGCCAGGTGAGGTCTATTGCTAGAAGTGCCTTTCAAACACTTTTCCGTTCCTGGCCGAGAGCGTCAATTAAACATGATTTAGGCACAGATTCCTTCTAACCTGGAATTCTATTCCCATATATAGAGTGCAGCACACTGAAACTTTTATATTCTCTCCATAAAGAGAGCTATTCGTCTCAGCGGTGATGCTGCGCTTGCAAGCTTGCTCACTTCTTTGAAACACCGGAGAAAGTTTGGCGATTTGTCCCTGTCCTAAAGCTATTTTCATAAACGATGCTCTTCTGAAATATCATCTTTCAGGCCTCCGTTAGCGGTCCCATCAAGACTGATGCGTCGAGCTCATTCTTCACATCCCGTCTGAGCGAGTTTTGTAGTGAAACTCCACTCTGTGTTTATTTGCTTACTTTACTGTAAAAATGATACGCAAAACGAAAACGTATATTTTGACAACATCTTTCAAAATTACAGTAAAAAGTCTAATCTGTTATTTCAAAAACCTTAGTAACTGAAATTCATGTATATAAAATAAAGTAAACTATAGAGTGTGATTTCTGGAACTCAACAAATCCGTGGAACATTCTCCCCCTAGTGAAGAACTGCATTCTTCATCTTCTATTACTGCTTCCACTTCTAATTTGCATAGCTTTGACACGGGTTTCTTATATGTGTTCTTCGTTGTCTTCACGTCTGCTACGCGTACACGCCCATCTGGACCAGGGTAGACTGATACTACTTTTCCCATCAGCCAGTGATTTCGTGGTGAGTTTTCGTCGACAATGATCACAATATCGTCAGGTTTAATTGGTTCATTATTATCATTCCACTTTTTTCGTCTATTCAGTGTAGGTAAGTACTCCTTTACCCAGCGTCTCCAAAATGCATTTGCTAACATTTGAGATTTCCTCCATTCTTTTTTCATGTAGAGTCCGGATTCAAAATCTCCTGGTGGTCCCTCTGTGTGTCCGTATCCTAGGAGGAAATGATTGGGGGTAAGTGCTTCAGGGTCTCTCGGATCGATAGAAACATGTGTTAGAGGTCTTGCATTTACGATACATTCAGCTTCAGCAAAAAGTGTCGCCAGTGTTTCTTCTTTCAGGGACTGCCCATAGACCACTGTTCCCAGAGACTTCTTAATGGAACCAATCAACCTTTCCCAGGCCCCTCCCATGTGTGGACTTCCTGGTGGAATGAAGTGAAAATCTATACCTCTACTGGTTGCGAAATCGGATATTTTTGTTTGCTCTAGTTCTTTCAAAGCTAGTCGAAGTTCATTAGCTGCTCCTCTCAGGTTTGTGCCATTATCGCAGAGTATTTTTTCGGGTTGCCCTCGCCTGGAGATGAATCTTCTTATAGCTAAAATAGCCGAGTCAGTATTCATAGAGGAGATAATTTCCAAGTGAACTGCTCTCACTGCCAAACAAGTGAATAAGGTGCCCCATCTCTTCTCCTTCCTTCTTCCGATTGTCACGAAGTATGGTCCGAAACAATCCATTCCTACATTGATGAATGCTCGTATACATGGCGTTATACGTACTAACGGAAGTTGACCCATAATTGGAGGTTTGGGTTGGGAATTACCATTTTTACATTTTTGGCAGTTTTTTCTAGAGGATTTCACCGCAGCACGTCCATCAATTATCCAAAATTTTTGTCTGATTTCATTCAAAATTGTCTCAGTTCCAATATGTCCGTATTTTTCGTGATAGAACTTTATCAGCAATTTTGTGTAAGGGTGTTTAGGGCATAAAATAATGGGTTTTCTTGTTTGAAATGCTAAACACGTAGCTAAATTTAATCTTCCACCCAGTATCATCACTCCGTTTTCATCTAACTCCGGGCATAATCCTTTTAACCTACTGTTTTTCTTCAAACTTCCTGTTTTTCTCATATTTTCCATGTCGTCTCTGAAACTATCTGTCTGTGATTGTTTAATCCATTGTTTCTCAGCTTTCTCCAATTCTGTGATACTCAAAGTTTGTCTTATCGGATGTACAACTTTATTCTTTAGATTTTTTAAGTTTTCAATGAATCGAAATTCCCAAGCAGTTGCCCGTATCAGCCGTAACCAATTGGAGAATCTCTTTATATCTGGTAAACTTGACTCGTATTCTAAAGTGCAAGTTCCTGTGAATTCCTTTCTCAGTTCATTCAATTCTTCGACAATTTGCTCCCGTTCTGGACAATTCTTCAGTTCCTCTGGCCACAAGTCTATGGGATTTTTCAAAAAATCTGGACCATTTAACCAAACTGCCCAGATATTAGTGAATTTTCCTTTGCAGTGTTGTCGAGTAGCTGCATCTGCCACATTCAAATGAGATGGAATCCAATGCCAATCAACAATATTGGTTTTCTCCTGAATTTCCCCAATTCGATGTGCTACGAATGGTTTATATTTTCTGCTATCATTTTTTATCCACCCTAAAACACATTTTGAATCTGACCAAAAACTCAACTTCCCAATTTTAATCTCTAGTTCATTTAAGAGTATTTCCGAGACTCTTATAGCCATCACAGCTGCCTGAAGTTCCAATTTGGGTATAGATAAGGGCTTCAGTGGTGCGACCCTCGTCTTTGCCATCACAAATGATGTCTCGATCTTTCCATGATCCAATATTCTTAAATATGCAACTGCTGAGAACGCTTTTTCACTGGAGTCACAAAAAATGTGCAATTCTGTCAACTCAGAAGTTGGTATAAGGTAAGAATAACACCGTGAAACTTCTATTTTTGATACATCCCTCAACTCCATGAGCCAATCTTCCCATATCTTTTTCAAGTTAGCTGGAATAGGATCGTCCCAACTGACACCTGCTCGCCATATGTCTTGTAGAAGAATTTTTGCCCCAATTGTATGAAAAGCCAAAAATCCCAAAGGATCGAAAATACTCATCACAGTTTTGAGAATACCCCTTTTCGTGATTTTGATTTTATGTGGTATATTTTCGAGTGACAATTGGAAACGTATTTTATCATTTTCAGGATTCCACCATACTCCCAAGATTCTTTGTATTGCTTGCTCATTTTCAGGAATATTCTTATGTTCATGTAATTCTCCCTTGAATTTTGATCTCACTAGTGGAGAATTGGTTATCCAGTTGACTAGATCAAATCCCGCTAAAGACATAATTCGTTTAACCTCTGTTGCTTTGGCTAAAGCTTGTTCTTCAGTGTCCGTGGAATCCAAGTAATCATCAGCATATATTTTCTTCATTATAGCCGTCAAAATTTCAGGTGATTCACTCATTTCCTCCGCATTTACATTTTTTACATATTGCGCACATGCTGGAGAACATGTGGCACCGAAGATCATCACCTGCATCTCATATACTTCCGGTTCCATCGTAACGTTTAAGTTTCTCCATAGCAATCTTTGGGCACATCGATCTTCTTTTCTGATTTGGACCATATGAAACATTTCTCTCACGTCTCCTGCAAATCCAAATTTTCTCTGTCGAAACCTGATCAGAACAGCAACAAGTGGTGCGAGCAAATCCGGTCCTGGCAATAGAAAGTCATTTAAACTAGATCCATGGGATTTAGCTGCTGCATCAAAAACCATCCTCATTTTACCGGGTTTGTTCTGATTCACAGTAGCAAAATGAGGTAAATACCATGTGAGAGGAGGTTCGACTGCTGCTTCTTCAATTGTCAATTTTTTCAAATATCCTTTCCTCACGTAGCTGTCGATCTTTTCACAGTAGATTTTTCCAAATTCCTCGTTCCTTTCACATTTTCTTTCCAGGCATTTCAATCTTTGCAACGCTGTTGTTTTGCTTTCAGGTAATTTCAGATTCTCATCTTTCCAAATGAGGCCTATTTCAAAACGATCTCCTACTCTTCGAGCCGTTGCTTTCATTGTTTCAACTGCTTTCTTCTCTTCTATCGTAAGAGCATTCTTGGGAGGCAAAATACCGAATGAATCTAGTGAGAAAGACTGTTTGACTAAATCATGTAATAACTCATCTTTCTTATTGCAAAAGTGAATGGAATCTATCATTTCAATTCCACATTGAATATTTGGGCCATGTAGAGACCAACCCAACCTACATTTTGTTGCAACAGGAGAAAATCTTTCATTCTTGTAATCACTTCGGATTTGTCTAGGAATAATGAGATTTATATTATCTTGACCTATCAGTAACATCGGTTTTTCATTCTGAAAATTAGTGATTGGAAGATTTTTCAAATGATAATAACCATCCCACATTTCTTTTGTTACGGATTGCACTGGCAATGAAAGATTTTCTACAGTATATGCATTTTTCAAATTATATAGCTTTGAATCTCTTACTCCTGATATTTGAAGATCTAGACATTGTGAATTTTCGAATTTTGTTGAAATATCTCCAGTCCATTTGATACAGAGCGATTCTTTGATACCTTTGAGTCCCAACTTTCTGACGATTTCCTCTTCTATCAAACTCACGGTGGACCCTTCATCACAGAGTGCTAGGGTACGAATCTCTCCATGTGGACCATATAATTTCACTGGAATCATCCTCAGCAGTACATTCCGTTTCGTCCGTTCAACTGTCAAAACTGCTTCTTTTTCGGATTGCCTAGAAACATCATTCACATTATTTACAATATTTACATTTTCGGATTCACTTTCACGAGATCTCCTATCTCCAGCCAAATTTTCATTATGCAGAAGTTTATGGTGCTTATATTTACATCCACCAATACCACATTCTTTTCTGTATTTACATTTGAGCTTCTGATGATTCGCTCCTAGACAACAAAAACAGAGTTTTTTACCTTTTATTATATCCCACCTTGTATTTACATCATCCAATTTCAGTTTTGGACAGTTTGAAGTACGATGCTCTCCATTTTCACAGTACCTACAGCTCTTAAATTCCTCTGTATTGGTGCTTAGGACTGCTCCTGACCATTTCTGTTTCTGTTGGAAAAATGGTTTCTTCACGTCCTTCAATGAATCTTCATATTTCCTTCTTTCTTTCGGAGTATAAACACAGCATGCAGCATTTGCCATGTCTGTCAGCCAAGTGGAAAATAGTTCAATATTCGCCTCTCTTTGTCCACTGAAAAAATATTCACCCCATTTGAGCTTTAGTATGTCGGGAAGTTTATTTGACAAATCTTTTAGTAGTTGAGGATTATTCATATGTCCTATTGACTTAAGACTTTTCATAGTTTCAACCAAATTTTTTACTTCATTTGAGAAAATGATTAATTTTTCAATACTTATCTCTTTCATATATGGAATGCAAGTAATTTTGGATATAAGAACTTCAATAATAACATCTGGCCTACCGAACCTCATTCTCAATGTTTCCATCACCATTGGTACATTATCTGAAGTGAGCAACATACCCGCTACGGCCGATTTTGCTTCCCCCCTCAAGCATTTTCTGAGTTTTATCATTATTTCTTCCTGACCGAAGGAGCACATTTTACAAACTCGTTCATATTGTTCATAAAATAACGGCCATTCTTCAGGATTCCCACAAAAAATTGGAAAATCCTTGTCTATAATTTGGCGTGCCAAAAGTTTATCGTGAAAATTATTGTTAGAACTATTGCTGTTTTGTTTCAGAAGATTGTTAATTGTCTGACATAACAACTGTACATCATTTGATTCAGAGTTACCTACATTGACCTGACTGATATTGATCTCATTACATTTATTCTCACCTGGTTGGACGAAATTATCAGATGGCTCACCTGAACGATCTTCATTTTCTGTACGTTTACCTTGCAACCCTGGTATCTGTGCCTTGGTAATGACTGGTTGGATATTTGACTCATTCTCTTCTGAGTTGTTCACCCACTCTTGAACCCTGGACCTGGACGTGCACTGCTGGACGTCTTCTAATCCTAGTTTTTGGCTCCGTCTCTCTTCTTCTGCATCCCGAATTGCGGCTTCTTGAATATCATGTTCGAGTTTCAGAAGTCGAAGTTGATTCTCTAATTTTGCTTTTTCTATTTCGATTTCTTGTCGCTTTTTTTCCGTTTCATAATTCAGTTTCTTTTGAAGAACTCTGGCACTAGTGTGGGATTGTGAACTCACAGTAGACTTGGAAAGTTTCGATTTTTCCGAGGCTTCCTTCCTTTCAGTGGTGATTTGGCTTCCATTTTTCCGGGGATTTTCCATTTCACCAATTCCTCTTCCGAATCTTTCTGGCCAATCAAAGTCTGCTGACAAGCTTTTGTTTACTCCTGCTCCCTTTCTTCTACTTCGTGCTGAATTTGCCATATCTTGGTTCATAACTTACTTGAAGGACCAAACAATGAGCGAGTTTTGTAGTGAAACTCCACTCTGTGTTTATTTGCTTACTTTACTGTAAAAATGATACGCAAAACGAAAACGTATATTTTGACAACATCTTTCAAAATTACAGTAAAAAGTCTAATCTGTTATTTCAAAAACCTTAGTAACTGAAATTCATGTATATAAAATAAAGTAAACTATAGAGTGTGATTTCTGGAACTCAACAAATCCGTGGAACACCGTCACTCTGGAGATACTTCGAACTTCTCTTTCCTAGGGCTCGTTCTTTCCACGAACGGCAAAGCAGTGGAACTCACTGCCTCTCGGGAGGTGTTTTCTGATGTGTATTGCATGCAGACATTCGAAAAGAACAACATTCTCTGAACATTACAGGATTTTACGTTCAGTGGGAACCCAAACCTAAAGAAAGTAGTGAATCAGACTTAATTTTTATATCGTAACCAAACGAATTCTTTACTGAGAATACTTACTACCAGAAATAATTTTACACTTCCTTTCTTATTCTTTTCATTCTGGTTCAAAAGAGTTTCCACATGATTTCCTTTCATGCGTCCAAAAAGAAAAAAGGAAGTACTGAAGACGCTGTCCTAGCCATCAATCCTTTACAGCCCGACCCAGTCTCACCTGACCTCACAAAAGTAAAGGTCAGATTTTCTGACAAGATCGGATCTTCGATATATTCCAACGCTCATTATCATAATTATCACCATATAATCAGATTATTCGAGATAAATAAATCTGAATATTCAAAAAAATCCATGAATAATGAAAATCGTTCGGGTCACCAATTCACGGTAAGCCATAAATATTCGTTATTTATTATAAAGGTTGAACTCTTATGCTAGGATTAACGATAACGTAATAAAATCGTGTCCTTGCATACATGTTCATGTTATGGCCGGCTGATTTTCTCAGATGGTTGAATACAGGTCGTGATTAAAATTACAATCTTATATTCTGTTCAGTAGTTTTCACTTCCCTTTCATGAGGCTGTTTGATTAGGGTCGCTGTTAGTGAGTTCAAAATAAAATAATGACTTGAAGAAAATTTAATGGAATTGAGTAACTAGACCGGTGGCCTGTGGAATGAATGAACTGTCAAGCACTGTAAATATTGTTTCCATCAGATTACATGATCCCATATGGGTAATGCGTTGCCATGCATATACATGTAAAGTTACATACCTCAAGCAATATTATGTAAAGTCATCATGTGAATTTCCAATATATTCCATGTATTATCACTTGTATAATGATGTGATTTTCTCCATTATTCCAGATCTAATGGCGATTTATACATGTTTGTTAAAGTGTTTTTACCATTATACTCTAGTAGTGCCAACTGACATACATGCTTTAGTATGTATTATTGGGTATATATTCAAGTATTTGTAGGGCAAAATTCAATATTTGTTGTAAATTAAACTTGGATTAACATTTCATTTTCACATACCTCAAATGTGATTTTTCACATATTTCCCGATAATTACTAGTATTTTCATGTGATTTTCCCCCTAACTACAGATTTAACGGAAATTGTTACATGTCTATTTAGGTGTCTTTTGTCCATTGTTTTTAAGTAGTGTCAACTAATTTTACATTGTGTGAAAACTGGTGTAATTTTTTTTATCCGGAGGAGTGAAGACTGATTATAAGAACATCTAAAGTCAACCATAAAAAATTATAAATGTAATAACTTTAAGAGAAAAAAAAATTAAGAAAATTATCCATTTTTTAACGTTGAGTGAATTGAAACATAAGTACCTTGAAAAAAAAATCCATCATTTCTTTTTTCTGTTACTTACAGTTGAAGCGAAATATTTGATAGATTACATTAGATCGTGATTATGGCAGCAGATTCAGATCTTTTTTGCCTCAAATGTAACGGTTACAGAGAAGTGTCATATTCTTCTTCACAGTGTGATATATACTACAACATTCCATAATAGTACAGAGGGTGGAGGGGGATCTGCAAAAAAGACACAAAATCGAATTTGAAAATACTCTTTGAAATTAACTAAACAGTTTAGCTGACCTCATGAGATTGCCCACTCTCCGATATCATGTTCTGGAATCGAACTGAGATATCATCACTCAGATGGTTTTGCGACAACGGAAGTTTCGATTCAATTTCCTATGAAAATATTGGTGTTATTCATAATATTATGGAACGAACAATTAATGTTTGACATTTTTTTCTCAGTACCTATTTACTCACCTGATATTCAATCCGATGACAATTTGGCACTCACACACACAAATAAAAAATATGGCTTGTTTGTTTTTAAAACGTATCTTCGCCAGATGCCCAACGATGTTCATCCTATACCAACATGAACTGTGAATGAGGATTGGGCCGAATGCCGGTTAGGTGCGCATGCTGGGGATAGCGTCACGGAAAATTACATTTAAACAAACAAGAATTCACACATTACCTGGAATATTCCGCTGTAACAATACGTCGTTTTGCTAATTATTACATTCATATAGAGTCATCATGTAAACCAGCGGAAATTACATGGAATTAAGCACTGAATTACATGCTCACTGTAAAACACGAGAGAAATGCAGGACATTTACAAAATTTTACATTAAAATTTTGAATTACTTGTGGAACCAAGTTATAATACTAGGAGGAGTATGTATATATTACATTTTGGAATGGATTTTTCCATCCACTTTTTACTGTGAGGAGTGCTTCAGCAGAAAGATACCTTGCGGTCTTCCCAGATGTTATTGGATTTCAATTCAAAACGAAACTACGAATCACAAAACGAAAACAGAAAAAAAAAGTTAGGGCCAGTTTTTCAGGTTCGAGTTAGACTCCAGATAACTAACTCATAGTTTAGATGGTGAATGACACTATTTAGGTAATGTTGGGAGGATCACTTTCTAACCTTTAGTTAATCAATCTGGAGTTCAACTGGAACCTGAAAAACTGGCCCTCAATGCTCTGAGGCGGTTTATTGAGATATAGTAGCGAATTTGTTTTGAATGCTGCAAGAAAACCTGCATTAAAAATCCAGAATCAACACTATAAATAAATAATGATATCCAAGTAGCACACCCATATTGGTAGAATATTAGTACAACATTGTGAACATATAGCAAAAATATTTGAAATGCAATATTGGCGAGAAATAAAATGTTAACATTATGCGATATTGGTCTAATATTACTTGAATAATATTGGCAAAATATTCTCTAAGCAATATTGGCCTCAAAATATTTAGCGATATTGGTACAATATCGCTGGTTTCTACAATAATCTGAAAAATATTGGCAAAATATTCAAACGTTATATTGTCGAGAAGTGAAATGTGCACATTTTGCGATATTGGTCAAATATTGTTTAAACATTTCAAAAATAGTATTGGTGTAATATTCTTATTGGTACAATATCATTTGGATATATTGGTGAAAGTGAATATGCCTTAGTGAATTATTAAATGTCTTTCAGTTGATCAAGGTGACACCAGAGTCCAGAGTCTGGTTTTCGGTCGCCATAACCACTGAGTAACCAGGTTATTTGAAGTATTTAATATATCTTCGTAGGTGTTAGAAGGCGTTTTGTATTATGTAAAGCCACCTAGCGGAATTTTATTTAGGTTTGATCATAATATAATTTTAATATGGTTCGTTGAATATTCGGCCAATATTTGTTATTCATCTTATTCTAGATGTTGGAAACAATATGGAGACAATATTGTTTTATCGATATCGGTAAATATTATTGAACCAATATTGACCCAATATGAGTTAATAAGATTTGTTGAATATTGGCGAAATAATATTCAACCAATGTGCAATCACACTTGGATATACAATATAGTTTTTACTTCTAGAAAGGATATGAGAGGAATATTGGGATTGCAATATTCATTCTAGATGTTGAAAACAATATGAAGATAATAATATTTTATGGATATTGGTAAATATCATTGAACCAATATTGACCCAATATGAGTTATTATAATTTGTTGAATATAGTTGAAATAATATTCATCCAATGTGCTCTCAAACTTGGAAATACAACATAGTTTTTCATCCATAGAATCGATATGACTGGAATATTGGGATTACAATATTTATTCTAGATGTTGAAAACAATATGTAGACAAAAATTTATTATAGATATTGGTAAAAATTATTCAACTAATATTGACCCAATATCACATGTGTCAATCTACAATCAGAACAGGTTCAACCAATATTCCACCAATATTAATAATATATTGGCCCAATATGGAAACAAGATTCATCCGATATGATGTGCTACCTGGGTAGAACCGTTCATCGATCTGTCAAATTCTTCTTATGAAAAAGTATATAGGGGTCGCCAAAGGTTTCGTAGATATCGAGAAATTGAAATGTATTTCTGAAAGCAGTTTTAAAAAAGTGTCGTTAAGATAGTGATAGGACTGGACGAATTGCCCATTTAAACAATATTTTTTAAATCAATTGCTAAAAAAGAACCAACGAGTGATCTAATAATCTTTCCATGATGATCCATTTGTTGAATAAACTTTAATAGAAAGTTGAACAATTACATGGAGAACTAGAATTTTTCTTAACTTCCAATTTATAAAAAACAAATGAAATTTTTTTTTTGTCACCATTCTGCATACATCTACCTACTGCCGTTATCAAGTGTGTGAACTCGACAATATATCTAAGATAATTCTTGTATAGCAATTTGTGTCATCAGCATCCGAATAATTTATTCGACATGAGGTGATTAATCTCTGACTTGGGCCACTCAGGTCATGAATTTTAATGGATTGGATAAATTATTATTATCTGCTACGAGATACCAATGCTGAATAATATATTATCATATTGAACTCCCAATTTCTAAAAAGCAAAAGAAATTTTTTTTTGTCACATTTCTGCATACATCTATTGCCGTTATCAAGTGTGTGAACTCGACAATATATCTAAGATAATTCTTGTATAGCAATTTATGTCATTAGCATCCGAATAATTTATTCGACATGAGGTGATTAATCTCTAACTTGGGCCACTCAGGTCATGAATCTTAATGGATTGGATAAATTATCATTATCTGCTACGAGATACCAATGCTGAATAATATATTATTATATTGAGAGACACTTGTATTTTGTGTTTTATTGTATATTAGGTCACGTAAATTATTTTATTTTATACTTGTTATTCTATGGTGTTGGCATTCAATATGTGTAATTTCATCATACTTGACTTATTCAACTATTTTAATGAATCTATCCATCCTCATCCATTTTGGACCTTCCACGTACACCAATCTTTACTGATCTGTCTGTTGCCCGTTATGTTGTTAGTCGGCCCTTGATACATTACTTTACCGAAATTTCAACTAATCTAGTTAATCGATCTGGGGTTTCCACACATTCCGAATCTCTATGCTCAGTTCAACCGAGTCGGTTGACTGAACACGGATTTGTTCTTATTCATGAACTTCGACTTCAGACCATTTGATATTGTGATGATTTGTCCAGACATGATCTGCTATTCTTGACTTCGATGTCTCTTCTAGCTGGGTCCTTCTATTGTGTTCACCGATTCTGACATTTAGGAGCCAACATGTGCGTCCCACATTTACAAAGAACACGGTAAATGTAGTTTTTGTATTCACTATTCAAGTAAGGTGGTCTCGTTTTCGTGAGTTGGCCACGGATGGTGTTACCTGACCTGAAGCAAGTTCGGATGTTGTAGTTCGACCGTATTCGCTTCATTTCACCCCAAATTAATCAGACACATTTTTGTCTCTAGATCATACAGGTAATTTATATACCTACCTATCCGTTCAAAGATTTGCATTGCAGAATTTTTTCAACAGTATCTTCATCCAAACCGTATGGAAAGTGGCACTCAATCATTTCTTGATGAGTTTTTCGGAACATTTTTTAATGCAACTTGAATTTTATGTGCAAGGTGGAAGGATGTGTATTAATATTCTGTGGTTTATTATCGATAAGAGATTGAGAGTAGGTACATATATTTTGATATCTCCTGCAACGATGTGTGTCTGACACTGAAACGCAAGACCAATAGAGAAATTGAAATATAGTTCCAAAACCTAAGCAGTATAACTAGTGTTGCAGAAATGAGAAATAATTGTAAGAATTGTGCATTTAATGACAGAAATATTTCACTTGGTGCGCATACACTAAATATATGAAGGTTCAATTATGGATATGAGGCATATTGCAGTGATGGCGGTCATTCAAAATGGCAGCCTGTGAAAATTATTCATATGCTTCTTTCAGATGTTTTTTTTGATGATGATGATGATGAAGTACAGCTATTGAATGAATGGCTAGTAATTCACGTTTTTTACAGTTAGTTTCCTATTGTTGATATAATAATGATAATTGTGAGAATTAAATGCCTTAAATGATGAAAATATCTAAGTTGGTGGACATATTAAATATAGAACGGTTTAATTACAGAAAAGATGCCACCCCAATTTTTTTCCACTTCGGTAATGGCAGATATTAAAAATGGTGGACTCTAAATATATTTTATGTCCTTCTTTATTATTGTTATGTGATAATATCCACAACATCTTATATGTGATTTTATATGAATTCATGCTATGAATATGAGTGAATGACATGACGTGATAATAAAATGAGATAAACAAATGGATAGAATACATCAGCTGATGATTCGGTTCTATACTAATACACCTGAACAATTGAAACACAAAGCGTGAAATAAATGTTCTATCTGTCAAGAAGATACGATTGAGATTCTTCGTTGTCTAGCGAATAGTAAATGTGAAAAGAAGGGGTTTATTTATGCCAAGTGTTTTTTACCAAGTCCAATTATTCCGACACGTCTCGATGATGCAGAAGGAGCTGAGGCATTATTGGTACAACACAAAGTTTGGTTTCACGCACCATGTAGATTAAAGTACAATAAAACAAATTTAAAGAAGTATGATTGCGGAAAATGCATATACTCAGTTCTATGAAATTTAACAATCGGAATGTCGTGGGCCATAGCTCAGTGAATGCTAAAACAATCAGTTGCATCAATAACTGTTCAACAGTAACGATAGGTTATGGTTTCGTTGAAAAATTCTACTTTGCTTCAATATTTTGACCATTCGTTATCGTAGAAATCATGCTGGTACAGAGTTTTCTTGACAGGTGTTTCCAAATGTTCTTTCGAAGGAGTTATTTATTTTGCAGTTGTCTCTTTTAACAATTTTTACTGCTTTAGCAAAACGAATAAGCTTCCTTATCCACATCAAATGCACAAGGTTTCTTCAGAGGTAATCCAACATCATTATTAGGTGAATATTATCATCACACCTGTTCCTTGCTTATGTTTTTCCATGATAAAAAAATATGCAAGTGCTCTGTTGGTATTGTGGAAAACATAAGAACTGATAGATTACTGCCTAGTTGTTCCATCCTCATACTGTACAGTTTGTATAGATCAGCAAGTTCAAATATTGGTGCGATTTCATTCACCAGGAGCATCTTCAATGTTTTATACAGTGCGGCTTTTTTTAGTCCCCCCCCCTGTTAACTATTGAACGGTTCGACGTACAAATTTGAAAAAAAAAACGTTTGGAGGGTTTCACCGACTTCACCTACTTTTTGAAATAGAAAATATGGTGATTGCTCCACAGGGGGTGCGGGGGGACACATCAACTCAAAATTTTTAAATGGCATGGGGGGTCGAGTGTCACATCGTTGAAAAGAGAATTCAATTCTCTTTACAACCATCTAAATGTTTTTGAATTTAGTTAAGGAATTTTTTCCCAATTTCGACTTTAATGCCTATCGAAATTTTCTAGTTGATGTGCTCCCAGCGCCATCTGTAGTGTATTTTCAATATTTCTTTACTCAAAAAGTAGTATCGGTAATACCCTTCGCAATATTTTTGGTTTCATTATTCCACAACAAACCGTTCAAATTTATCAAGGTATGACTAGTTTTCAGATCCGCATTTATATTTGATATTTCGAATTTGAATTGCAAAAAAATATCAACGAATTAAAAAAACTATACATGGTTATGAAGAGAATTGAATTCTTTTTTCAACGATGTGACACTCCCCCATGCCATTTAAAAATTTTGAATTGATGTGCACCCCCGCGCCCCCTGTCGAACAATTACCATATTTTTTGTTTCAAAAAGTAGTATCGGTGAAACCCTCCAAACGGTTTTTTATTCATGTTTATACGTCGAACTGTTCAAAAGTTAACAGTGGGGGGGACTAAAAAAAGCCGCACTGTATAAGCTCAGCAAATGCAATACTATGGTTAGTTTGTTCGATTTCAGTTTCTTGTTTATTTATTTTACTCTTTGTTTGTGTTGAAAATTTGTTGTTTCTGTTAACCGGCGACATCCTTACCAGCAACCCTAAAAGTCTTCTTAAGACTTGTACTGTGTTATACAGGGTGGGACACCGGAACAGAATGAATATCTTCAAAACACATGTGTTGTAAAAAAAATGCGAAAACACATCTATTTTTGATCCAAAGGGGACATCTTCCTATCATAACCTCTACTGTCTTACCTCTTCCCCCACCCCTTGGTCACTATCTCCCAAACGATTTGAAAAGGGAAACTAGTAAGTGTGACACACCATTGAAAAGGTAATTTCATAAGGAATTCAGCCCTGTCAATTTTTGTGACTTAACTTTTCATTTTGGCGCCCTCTTGCGGGAAAAACAACTGTTCAATCTTCCAAATTATGATACTTCATTTGCAAGCTAATTTGACATAAATTCGGTGAAAATGCATGATGGAATTTTTTTAAGGGAAAAAACAAAATGGCGGCTCCAAAATGGCGGACAAGATTTGCAATTATGATTAAAAATTGTGGTGGTTTTCAGGGTCGGAAATTATGATTTTTTTGTCGATGCAGAAAACAAGATGGCGGGAGATATGGTTCTATTCAACCCGGCAGTTTGGAGTGATTTGAATTTATGCAAGTTCTTCCAATTTTCAAGTTGTCCAATTTTTTTAATTTTTCAAAATTTTCATTAAATTTGCCCTGGTAGTTATAAGTATGTCTATGTGGAACAAATCTTGCAGCTGACTCTTGGCCCACTTCTAGTTGTCCGATCAACCTTAACTTTGGTAGTTGTTCATAATGGCATCACCAGGATGGCGGATGAGATTTCTAATTATGGTCTGATATTCAGCATGACTAAAAATAATTGAATAGAATTGATAAAATAGGTTTTATACAAATGCGATGGGAAGAAAAAAATATTTTTTCAGATTTGTGACGTAGGTTATTCTGTGCGTAACAGATACAAAAGCTTGCCTCAAGTACAAAATAGGTATTCTTGCGCGGTAGAATTTTGATTCTGTTAGGCACAGAATAACCTACGTCACACATCTGAAGAAAAATATTATTTTCTTTTTAGCGCATTTGTATAAAAGCTTTTTATCAATGTAAATAATTCCACAATTACAAATTTCGTCTGCCGTCTTGATTTTATGCATTGAAAAAAAAATCACAATTTTCGACCCTAAAAATCTCCACATACTAATTTTGATTTAAATCGTACCATCTTGTTCTTTTTGCATTGAGGAACGAATCATAATTTCTGACCCTGATATTCACCACATATCAATTTTTGATCGAATCGGACCATAATTGCAAATCTTGTCCGCCATTTTGGAGGCGACATTTTGTTATTTCCTTCAGAAAATTTCCGTGATGTATTGTCACCGAATCTATGTCAAATTAGCTTGCAAATGAACTATCATAATTTGGAATACGGAACAGTTGTTTTTGCCACAAGAGGGCGTCAAAATGAAAAGTTAGGTAGCGAAAATTGATATAGCTGAATTCTTTATGGAATTACCTTTCCAATGATGTGTCACACTCACTACCTTCCATATTCAAATTGTTTGGGTGATAGTGACCAAGGAGTGGGGGAAGAGGTATGACAGTTGAGGTTATGATAGGAGGATTAAAAATCGACGTGTTTTTGCATTTTTTTCACAACGCATGCGTTTTGAAGATATTTGAACTGTTTAATTTTTGGTGCACCACCCTGTACACTGATACAAGGCATTGAACATGATTAATTTTTTTAATAAAATAAATATTTCCTTCAACATTATTGTTGAATTCATAGAACTATTGGCATTTCCGCAGGTTCTATTTTCCTTTTCGGTGTTCTTTCAAGTATTGTCTCAGTGAACTTCAGAATGCATGATTCGTGATAACGAACTTTTTGTCGTACCAATGTTGCCAAGACACCTTCTGCATTATCGAGACTTGCCAGGTATATCATAATAGCAATTCATGTAAAATCAGATATAATAGGTACGCTCTTAAAATTATCAAATAACAATATAAATGGAGCACATAAACAATATTGAGAGGACGCTATTTTTAATATCCGTCATTACTGGATATAAGAGGGGAAATTTTGTATTTATTAATAAATTTATATTTCATGTAATAGAACCAGTATATATTGAGTACATGTGCCCCAAGTTGAATGTTTCTATCATTAAAGGCACAATTCTTTCAATTGTTATTACTGTCACAATAAAAATGGCAAACTACATGAAGAAAACAATAGTTACTTGCCATTGATTCAATAGTTGTCATTTAAATCATCAAAAACATTTTAAAGTAGCGCATACAAACTTTCAGAGACCGCCATTTTGAATATCTATCATAACTGCAGTGGGAGAAATCTGAGATGTCCTTGAATCCAAAATTAAATTGTTATTGTTGTTATTGTTATTTCCGTCAACCGATTGCACCCCTACGCACAACCCTCAGAAGTTTTCGAGCTCTTACCTTTCAACGAGTGATGCCATGCACGAGACCAATGACCATGCAGGGATTTGAACCCCTTGACCCTTTGCTCCAAAGGCGAACGCTCTACCAGAACGGCCACCACGTCCCATCAATAGTCATAAATAGTCATATATTTAGTAATTGTACCCATCAGAATTGAAGGCACACTTATTTCACCAATCTGCGGAACTGAACAACTTTGCATAGGAATTACCCTCATATCCTTCCGAGTTGGTGTATGAAAGACCGATTCAGAACCATAAACTTCAATTTCCTTGTGTTACCAAAATCACGCAGAGTTCAACCAATCGTCCGATTCCTTCTGCCTTCAGATATGCCTTCTTGGACACATTTGTAGATTACAGGTCATTACTGTTTTATGAAGCCTGAAGATATGCTCAAAATATTCGTGTTTACGATGTTTATTCAAGGTAACCTCAACGAATACCTAATGAGGTGGTAACTTAATGGACTTCCGTCAGATATTGCCAATGATATGTTATATTATTTTGATTTAAAAAAAAATCTACCTCATCATATCTAAATTTGAACTCCTTAATTTAACATGTAAATTTACCATATGAATAGCTTTCACAGTGAGGATACTTTCATCGTTCCAAATGATTGATTTTGAAAAATAATAGATAAAACTCTATACGAATACTGAAAAATAGATAGGAATAATTTCAAGAATGATTGATTCATGATTCATCTTGAACATTCTGATAAAGATCTATCATACCATTGAAATCCTGTATTTGAACTCTGGTATGATGACTTTCGGAAGGTTAAGTTATTAATGATAAAGATAATTTCATTTTATTATATTTTCATTTTATTATTATATATGAAACTAGTTAGACTTTTTGTATTTTTGGCAATATTTGACTCAGTTGATTCATTCACTAATTCTACCCATGAAAAAAAAATAAGAGTTAGTATTTTTTAAATTACCTACACGTAAGAAAAAGATATCATCATCTGTGGATTCTGTTTTTATTCATTATTGTAGAAGATTATGTTTGGTCTTTTTAATGAATTAAATAAACATTTTATTTCCTTCTTGAATGAATTCATTCATCAAGTTGAAATGCTCTGTTTCCTGAAGTTTTTGCTTTATCTAATTTCTAGTTTCCAGTATTATATAATTCAGACAGTCATTATGCAAATATTACATAACGAGGTGAAAATATGTTTCGCATTCATCAAAATACAAATATTTGGTTATGCAGATCAAAAAAGTTGCCATAACACGTGAGATATATTACTTGTTATAATCGTCAGAGCTTGTCAACGTCGTTTTTAGATATATGAATGTGTTTCTTGGCTGTTACATTCAGAAGTAGAGAATAAAAATAAAAAACTGTACTATTTCTGAGCATCTTACCTCTATCTACAATAGTCTTCCTAGTTGCAATTTTTGAGTGAAATTTTGAGCAACTCTGAATTGTTAAATGGATTGTAAATCCAATCCAAGAAATTCAATGATCTAGAACTTTGATAACATTTATAACAAGTTGGGTTTTGAGTTTCAGGAAAGTTTGGGTCAAATTTCGAATAGTTACAAAAATCCTCTATAATTTATATTTTTGTTGTCGCAAAACCTGCTGATGTTTACTGAAATTAATGTTTTCTAGTCTGTCTTTTCTATAACATAGTCATCATCATGTGTATAACATTGTCCAAGAGTTACTTCTAACAAGTACCGCTCGTTGATGAACAGGAATGTCGTCATCGTTCTCCAAGGTAATCTTATGTTTCTCTTTCTTCCCAATTGTGGTATTGTTCGACTGATGATAACAGTCCTTTCGATTCACCAGCCATTTCTGTCATGACGATGATTACTCAGCATGCATGTCAAATCATTCATTGCAACTCAGGAATTTACACCTAATTGAAAAAGCTCTCAGCATACTCACATGAGCAATGATGTAACATTTTTTTAGTAATGTGTAATTGAAGGGTCTAGTGGAAAAACGATGAGGTTTCACTTTTTGAACAGTTGAGAAAAGCGCAATCGAATGTAGGAGTCCCAGCGTTTTTCCACTGTGCTGCCTACTTTCGGCTGCAGTTTTTTATGGATTCTCATTGTTTGTCCCCTTTAAGGTTTGGCATGTTGATACTTCATACTACAAGCTAACAGATGCCGCTAAAATGTCGATTTCGGAGAAAAATGGAACCTCATCGTTTTTCCACTAGACCCTTCAATTGTAATTGACATGAATTTCTCTTCTCCTCGCTCTAGGACTGTCGAAAACTTCAGTGAGCCCCACCACCCCGTATTTGCAGGGCTTATTATCGTATTCCTCAATGCTAGTGGATCCCTCAGTCATATGGCACTTCGGTAGAAAGTACTTGTAAGTATAAGTACGTTGGTTTGCACATGTCAGAATATTGTCGGCACCTACTCGATGTCGCAACGCATCCAATTGGACCTCCAGTCAAACCTTTGTATTTCAGTCTTGAACAGGTTCCAGAACACTGGACAGGCATATATTATTGGCATATGATAGTATTATGAAGAAAATTCAGCTTGGAATTTATAGCCATGCTGGGCAAGACGTATTTTTCCCTGTCCAGCCCCCTCTGGAATGATGAGCATATCATAGTCCATAGCATGGCGAAAGTGAACACGTTACAAATTCGCTCTCCTTTAATACTCTCTTTCTGTTGAAGATAATAAAAAATTACCATCTTGTATAATGTATTTTTTATAGATTGGTTGTTATAGATATTTATAAATGTGAATTTTGTAAAAAGTTGAAAAGAATAAAGTTTTCTATTTCGATAGAGTAATATTCTTTGATAAAAGTAAAAACCCATAATTTTTTCTCAACTTTTCAACTAGTTATTCAATGAATTTTTCAGTAATTTTTTAATTTTTTTGTTGAAACCAGTGTTTCTAGTTTTTACTTTTGGAATATAACTTTTACTCCAAATTATTAGTTTTTATCAATAATCTTCTGACAACGATTTTTTTTCAATATTATCTTTTCATTGTCGTATTTCCAAAACCGTGGATACAAAACATATTCAAAATATAGGTCGGGACTAAAACTAATATTTAGATAGCCTTGGCAATATGATAGGAGTCCATAACAACCCCTGTGAAAAATAAGGTAATGCTATCGTCTCTGCAGGTACCAAACATTTTCAATACAGTTCAAGTGCATTAACTGATGTTATATACGACATTCTAAATCTGATAAAAAGAGGCATCAAAGAAATCGTGATGAGAAAAGGTGGCCGAGCTTCTTGTGGTGATAAATTTAGTACAGGTATTTCTAGCAAAAAAGTATGAAATCAGGGAAACCAGAAAGTAGTACGCAGGATGTACTCTATTTATTGCAACAATTAACACGGGATGTATCTGAAATTAAACTGAAGAATAAACAAATTGTCAAGCAGGGGAATGAATTCCGAAGATTTAAGGCCGACGTCAAACTGCAGTACTTGTTTTGCTGTTGATGATCTCAAAGAACAGTGCAAGGTTCTCGAGATGAGAATTCAAGAAACAGAGAGACGAGTAAGAAGATTTAATCTAATTATATATGGACTGGACGAGAAACACAGCGAAGACATTTATCTCAAGGTACGTGAAATCTTCCAACATAACTTGGAGATCACTCTGGAAGAAAGAGACATCAGAGAAGCTTACAGGATTGGAAAAACTAAGCCAAGAAATCAAGACCTGTTTATCTTGAATTGGTGTCAGGGAGAGTGGAATCAGAAGCCTTAAACAACGCGAGGAAACCCAAAGGTACCAAGCTAGTTATCTCTCAAGACTTCACTCTCAAGAACTTCGCAAAGCAGAAATATTTGTTTTCTAAACAGAGAGAACTCAGGAACAAAGGGTTCGCTGTTAAAATCAAAGGCAGGCCTTTAATGGTCGATGGTGATATTTATACTAATGCAGAACTAAAGTCAGAGGAACAAAATCTCATAGCCACAGGAGAAAATTAATAGAGGGAAAAAGAAGATTCAACGGAGAAGGAAGTGCCCATGAAAAAAAAACCTCAGATCCAAGAATCATTAGAGTTTAGATAATATTTTTGTCTTTTTTGTTCTTGTCTTTCCACGATTACTGTTGTGATTGTATATATATATATATATATATGTATATATATATATATATATGTATATATATATATATATATATATACTTTTTTTCTTATAATTATATAATTTGCACATGTTTGAAAGAATTATTCACTCTCTGGATAGGTGATAAAAATGTTTCAAGCAATAATACTCGAATACTGGAATGTGAGATCTCTGCAACCTGAGATAAATGATCTGCGTGATCAATTAATGAAATACACAGTGTAAGGACTGAGTGATACCTGGCTCAACTCACAGGTTGGTAGTAATCTCTGTCTAATTGAGGACTAAAAGATGATCCGGAAAGTTCGTAAGCACGGACGTAGTGGAGGCATAGCCCCGTACATTCGAAAAAACACTTTGCACTAATTCCTGCTCTTGGTGACATAGAACAACTTTGGGTGGTATTGTGTACAGACCAGACCGCCTAACTTTTCCTCTTACGATTTACTTGATATTTTGAAGAATAACCCATATTCCTGAATATGATGAAATTTTCTGTCTGGGGGACCTGACCATCGATGTTTTGAAGAATAACTATGCAGCGAGTAAAAAACCAACTTCAATACTTGAAGCAGTTGGTCTGTCTCGAACTGTTGAGCATCTTACCAGAATCACTCTTAGTACAGCAACCCTCATTGACCTTATCATTACCAATAACAATGCAAACTTTGTAAATACCACGGAAGTGGTACCAGTCTCGGATATGTCTGATCATGATTTGATTCACGTGGAACTTTACCTGCGAAAAAATGAATCTGAATGTTTACTCAAAATTATTCGTAGCTTTGCACATTTTGTATCATTTCTATTCGGATCTTTATATAATACCATTTTTCAATCTTCTTGAAGAGTTGAATCCACAATTTTATCAGATATTTCAATTTGTTTGCCAAGCTGTATGAGCAAACATAGTCAAACAGTCAAACACGCGGCGTGCCAACAAACCGTTTCTATAGTAAAGACACAGAAAGACCACTGAATGCTGTGAAATTGTATTGGAAGTGTTGATAACATTGAAGATAACATGTATGGAAAAGTGAAGTATTATTTAGTTATTTTGGAATAATTTTTTTCAGGCTGGAAAAATTTTTGAATACCATTTTACTGAAAACATTGAATAATATTTTCAAGACAACGATCGTTTAAAAGTGATAACTTATCGGGACAAAAAACCACTCCAAGATGTATTGGAAGTATTTTTTTTTTATATTTCAGACGATTTCAATTCATATTCACAGTTGAACAAAAAATGTTGTTTGTGTTTCGTGTATAAAATTCGTGTTTCCATGGCACATTCGAAAGAATTTTTGGCCTCGACCTGCGGTCTCGGCCAAAAATGAACACCCTCATGTGCCATTAAAAAACACCAATTTTACCGTACAGTACAAAAATAACTATTGAGTTTATGATGACATTCATAAAATGCGCCCTCAATAATTGGATTGCTTTAACAGTTTGTTGATGGACAGAGTTGTTAGATTTTTTCATAATTCTTGCTACTATAATATAACCTCACCTATTTCCGTGTATTTTTGTCAACATGAATGAGATCGTGGTCTGAAAACATGTAATATTTCCAAAGTTACCTACTACAGAAATAGTTGATTGTTGTAGCATTATTTTTCGTTATTCTGTTAGGAGTAAGTACGTGCATCTATGAGTTGAAAGGTTCAAATACATTATTTAGCATTTGTCTATGTCTATGGTCATCAAAATCAATGTTGAAGTAATTTGTACCTGTGCTACACTCGTTTTTAGTGCATGAATCGATCGAGATAATTCTACAATTACCCTCCCGCAGCATCATTTGCAAATTGTCAAAAGCCATCCAAATATCAAGACAACACGAATATTTGAAATCAGCGAATAAAATCTTGGTGTCCGTCTCCAGACAGAGCGACCATTTATCTTCTTCGATACGTTATATTGTTTAGTCGATATGGGTTGAGAGTTATGAACTCCTTCGATAATTAGTATGTTCCGAAGCGATAATCTGTTACTTAAAATTATAAAAATACGGTTTTTTCAACATAAGGATCGTCGTATACAGACTACATATCAATACATAACATAACAATACATAACTGCTACAGATGAAAAGGCTCATCATAACAAGAAAGTGTTACGAAGTAGGATTGTCAGCAAAAATATTGTCTAAGATATTATGTTTTTCCGAAACAGTATTGACTATATAGCATCCCATTTTCCTATGAAACATTCATATTCTTCAATTAAAGTAGAAATCTCTCTTTTGTTTTAATTAACTAGAATCAATTAATATATTTCGCCTCCACCAGAAATATATCTATTTATAGTCAATAGCGGATGTGATCGCTGATGCGTGTCCGCAATCTTTCGAGTCAGCTCACGAGAAGTGAATGGTTGAAAGGAAAAGTAATAGTTGGGATATTATATTTAAAATACCAGGACATTTTCAGAACGTGTGGTAATCTATTATATTACAATAGCGAAATAGTCTATTTGGTTGTCTTTAACATAGTTTGTTAAATCCTTTAGCATGGGAAACCAGACAGAGAAGGAGCACCACGAAATTTATGATTGTCCTAATAGGGAATTTTAGTTATTTATTTCTATCGGTTATCGTTTATTATCAAATACCAATTACAAAATATTCATTCGCATTCTGTATAGACTTCTCTCTACAGGGTGAAAACTCATTATAACAGACAGCATCGAAGTCGTTTGGATTGACAGATGAATAGATTTTTCGCAAACCATATATAAAAATTAAACAGGTCAAAACCAAAAATATGACCGAAAGTATTGTTCATCGTCCCTTGGGCTGCTAAAGTCATAACAACACGATTTTGTTTTTCACTATCTAGACCTAACGAGAATAGTGACTCCAAAAACTGCATTTACCGTGTTCCGTGTGAATGTGGGATGGATTATGTTGGAGAAACTAAGAGGCCACTGAATGTGAGAATCGGTGAACACAAGAGAAATACTTAGCAAGGAGAAACAGCGAAGTCGGGAATAGCAGATCACGTATGGACTAATCAGCACAGCATCGCATAGTCGGAAGCCGAAGTTATCCACAAAGAACAACATTGGTATAAGATAAAGTTATAGTCGGCTTATATTTAGAATAATGACGTGTTCAGTCAGCCGAGCATAGAGATTCAGAATGTGTGGAAGTTCTCAGCTAGATCGATTGAGATTTCAATAAAAGACTCTGTGTCAAGACCTGTCAAAATTGGTCATCAATAATAACACTCACCAAAAAAGGTCGTTGTATCACATTAATTAAAGTTGATGACCTGAGAGAGACCCCAGGAAGATCATAATTACTTTTATAGCAGGTACGCTAGTTGCATGCTATATAATAAGTATCCGAAACATCTTGTCGCATTCACACACTTGATAACGACAGTAGATGTTAACTGTTGAAACGTCGTGACTCAAACACATGCAAAGAATTTATTTTCATTGTTTCGAGACAAGTCTAGAAGAATTCTACTAAAAACTCATTTGTTCTTGAAAATTCCTCAACTGACTTTATGAAGTTCGGTCGATAATAGATTCATATCAAATAAATGAAAATAAACTAATTTCGGTTTTTAATTACCGTAGAATTGTAGATTTCTCTTATGATGAGGCTATTCGGAGCCTGTCGCCGAAATGAATTGTTATAAATATGAAGCTTGACCGCATAGATATAAGTAGAGATATATTGATTCTAGAAACAAAAGATAATTTCACGAGAAAGTTTATAAAAATAAACAGATCAGTTGATGGATTGAATCTACTCACAATATACAACAAATATATTTCCCACACTCTTCATAATGGCCCATCACAAGAATAGTAAATGTACAGTACATCTGATCAAAGAAACGCAATAAACAAAATTCCAGGAAAGATGGGTACTTTTTCTGATCTACCTGAACATAGTCCATACACAGGACATTGATTTTGCTAAATCTGGGAGTTATTTGAGGTTACATTAAAAAGCATGGAGTTCTTGTGCAGTTTCGGAAGGATATATCGACGACTCCTTATCTAATAAGATGATCACCCAAAACGTCCTGACAATCCAAGAACAGCAGCCTTATACTAAAAAAAAAACAACTGTAGAATAATTAAGTACGACCAAATAAATGAATTCTCAGTTGATCCAGATAACTCCAATGCAGCATCAACTTTATCCATAAAAATAAATCACAACACTGCTTGCACTTCAAACACCTACCAAATGCCTATACATCGTGTTATAACTATCCATAATTGTGCACATTAATTAAGTACTACTTGAATTTCTTATAAAATTATGTCTGTAGTTATAAAAGTAAAGATTTTTGTTTTATTTTCCTTCTTATTTTTTTGGTAGGTGAAAAGCAGTTAAGTATGTGACACACATGTAGAAAACGCTTTAGCAGCCCTTAGCTATAATAATAGCCGCTGACGACTAAAGCTCATTTTCTGTCCGTATGACACAACATACTATTTTGTACAATCAAAAACTCAGTTACAGAAATATGAATATTCATTCAGATGCATGGCATCTGCTAGAAAATACCCATCCTACAAATAGGAATATAATTTAATTTTCTACATTAATGGATTCAGGAAATTGATTAAAATTTTATGCAAGAATATTTATTTTAAATATATACTCAAGATGTCTGAATTGATATGACCAAAAACAACGATCAGAGTAAGAGGATTGGAAACTGTTCCTTACAAAATCCAGAAGAAAATAATATGTCTATTTAGGAGCAAATTTTATAACTCAGGTTGAGTTGAACCATAATTAAATACTTTATTCTAGAAAAATTACAGAATAAAAATATGTAAGTGATAATGAGTTCAAAATCAAGACTAAGGGCGAGTTGTACAAGGCAGGTACACCATTAGTTCAGCTAAGCTCCGTTCAATTGCTATAGATTAGCCAATGAAATTTCTAGTTCCTAAGAAACTGAATTCAGTTTAGTTGAACTGTTGGTGAACTTGTTTTGTACAACCCGCCCCAATGAGTATAAAATAATATAGCAGCGTCGAAGGTTAAAACAGCTGACGTATTTCCGAGCAACAGTAGACGTCGAGTTTGCTGAAATGGTCACAGAGTAGGGAATATAATGGTGTTAACATTTACGAGGGCTGTTGGAGAAATCCTTATATAATTCCTCTCTCATCAGAGAGATCCATACGGGGGATGGATGGATCGTCGATATCGGTGGCACTTGTGGGCAGCCGAAGGGGTTTTCCTTTAACTGTATCGTTATGGTTATGGTTATGGTTGTACTGGTGGAAGGTCGTACGGCCAGGGGTCTTCTCTTGGAGATAGACATCTGGTTCTGACGATCCTCGTCAGCCAATATATTGCCACCATGAATAAGGCAATATAAAGTGGTCCATTTGAATGAAGAATCTTGGGGTGAACTTTTCAACGTGATTTGTTGATTTGTAGCTTATTCACTTGGTCCAGGGGTATATCGTGGATGTTGAGTTCTTGTAGGTGGCTCAAGCTTGCTCTAGGGGTCTTGACCTCTGGTAGTAGTAGTGGCTGGCCAGGAAGGATGTCATCTGTGTTGGCGAATGTCTGCCTAGTGGTCTGGAAAGGAAGCTAGGTACGTTTTCTGACAGTGGGCCTTGACCTTCGTTTCATAGCGGAAAACGGCTATGTAGTGGCACTATTGATTTGCTGAACGATTTGGTGATCAATCCTAATTCGGACTGGTTCGCATGTTAACAGTTCATCTGCTTCAAGTTGAAGGAGTCAGAAGATAAAATCCTTCTGGTTGAACGGCTGGAATTTATTAAATATTCGAAAAATTACGTTGGGTGTGTATTTTTGCATTTTCTTTCCTCTTGAAGAATTTGCTTCCCATGGCCAGAAAAGTTTTGGGAGGAAGGAATAAGAATGGGATTGTTTTTGGTGGGTACTGAATATAGATGGAAATAAGTGTAGGTTTCAGGTAGCATGATAGGAAAGTGTATTATGGAGACAATTCTATCATTAGAATAATATGATTCTACTTTAAGTATTTCATATTATTTTTGCAAGGTTGAGAAGTGATTTCAGATGGGTAACTTTTTCATTATGACTTGTTTAATGTATTCAAAATCTTCGATTTTCATTATACTGTGGTAAATTTTTTCTATTGTAGCAAAAGTTATACCGCATATTCCACATTGCTTATCATTTCCGTTAAAACGTTAAGTAGGTACGGCACTGATTTGATCTAAGGCATTCTTGGCTGTTAGATATAGCCATTGAAACCGAACATAAATTTCTTTAATTCTGAATTGAGTTCGTTAATTTTGTCGGCAATTTAAATTTCATTTTGTTTAATCAAAGATAAAGATTTACTGTAATTATCGATTATTCTGCTATTCAAAGAAAATGACTTGTTCAGAGTCACTAGGTACTATGTTTTTCTGATTGTCGTTTAGAGGCTCTATGGCACTATCGTATCTTTTTCCGTCCTCTGCATCAAGTTTACCTGAAATGCCTTTGTAAATAATCCAAGACAATCAATGATGTCTCTTTTTATTCTTTGTGTGGGGCGGAGAAAATTGAATTTTCCTTTAGCCTGGTTACGTTGAGTTTTGGATGGTTTTGAGGTCTTCGTCAAAAAGTTTGTTTTTATTATAGATTGTTTTTTGAATAGTTTGCTGATTTTTACAGCTTTTCGTTAGCTGATTTTACGCCCTCCGAGACGCTATTACAAAGAATAATTTTGAATACGGAGTTTTTTAATGTGTTACTCAGGATTTCACAAAATCGAGGAATATATTCGCGTCTGTCGAACAGAACTGCAAACATTTTTCTTGTAGTGGCAAATTTATTGAAGATATTTATGATATCTTTCCCAAAATTATTCAGGGAAATTGGAATTTCTATTCTAGTTTTATTTTCGATTATTGGTTTTATTTTTGGGACTGTTGGCGAATGTACCGTCTTCAAAAATAACTGGTTCTGAAAGTTGTTAATGGGCGTTTCTGAAATCGAAACTTCATATACGGGGTGTTTTCGACTATTGAGGACGGTTTCTCTGACATCAATATCGTAAGTTTCAATGTCTTGGTCGATTTCGGTATTAATGTCGTCAAGATTTGGGGATTTATCGATACTTTCTGATCTTGATTAATTTTTTTCCTCTGAGTCGTGATTAATTAATGTCAAGTGGGGTTTTACTTTTTCATCAGTATTAATTTCGGTTATTGGTATTCGTGAGAGGACATCAGTGTTGGCAGGCCCGGACTGGGACCATTTGGGACCCTCAGCTAAAATCTGTAAAGAGGCTCTCTACCGGGGGGTCTGGGGGGGGGGTCTGGGGAAAATTTTTGATAAATAGGTTCTTGAAAACAATGAAAACGCGTATTAACGCTATTTTGGCAATTATAAAGAAAAAGAAATCCAACTAGGTTTTTACACGAATATTATTATTTTCGACATTTGTTGATTTTATTATTTATTGAAATAAGAAATTCACAGTATATTTAGGATACTACAACACTACAAAACACATACTGTAGAACTGCCAATAATTACAACTGAGTTCAAAATAAACTGCAGTATTTTATTCATACCAAAGTATTAACAAATTATGTGAAAATTATTAGTATAATAAATATAATTACAAACGGATTTTAGGCATTAAAAAAATAATACTAACATTTTTAAAAAAGTCCTGTGTATTCAACAGTTTACAATGTTGTTAAACTAGAATAGAAGGGGCTTAACCCAACTGGGATTATTCGACATTTTACTCCCCTAGCCCTAAAGTAACGGCTTCTTTACAACCAACTCACTTGTTGAAGCTACTTCATCTATTATTTTAGTTTTGACCAAATCATAAAATAAATCCCTCTCATCATTAATAAAAAGCAGACTGGACACAAGGTCTTGGCCTAAAGACGACCGGAGTCGATTTTTGACTTTGAGTCTAGAAAAAACTAGTTCACATGTGACTTGAGTACAAGGTATGGTAAGAACAGTTTGGTAAACAGTCCAGATTGAGTAAGTTCAAACAGAGCAGAAAAAGCACATGTCAAACACTGTAAACTTTGTCTATTTTCACTTTCAGGGCAGTAAAGTCAGCATTTTTTTCAGCTTCTTCGGTTGGCTTCAAATCGTCTTCTTCGTCACTGCATCTGTCTCCGTAGTTCTCACTTTCCAGCGTACTCTGTTTGTAAACACTGTGTAGGACTTCTGTAGGAAATATTTTGCGCTTCAAGATAGAGTCAAACTTTTTGAGGTCCAATAAAGAGCAATCCTGTAAACGTCTTTGTTTGCGCAAAATCTTCAATACTCATCCTCGCACGGTCAATTTTTTTCTTTGACGCCTTTTTCTCTCTCAAAGTCCAACTCTAACGCGACATCAATGTCATTTTCGTCTGGCTTAAGATTAACTGCACTTGCAAAGGTTTTTGTTTTTGCGTACAATACCTCAAAATGCGCGTCATTCCTTTTGTCCTTATCTTTCTGCAGCAGTGTTTGACTTATCAGGTTTCTTGCTGTGAATCGAGATTTAATGTCAAAACTTCTATCAGAGATTTCTTCAAAAACAGAAATAAAATTAAAAAATTCAGCTGAATTTAGACTGTCTTCAGCGATCAAGAATTCTTCATCAACAATTGATGAAAGATATTTTCTCCGCCACCTCGTTGCTCGTTGTATAAAGCTTTCGTATAAACGGATAGATATAAACAGTTGTTGGACGTGAATTCTACTTTTGGATTTTTTTGTAGGTACCTACTTAAATGTAATTTGAAAAATGTAATTTGGAAAATGTAAACAAAACATTACCAAGAACACAAAATAGCATCAAATAGAACATACATTATTTTTTGTACGTTCTGGTGGGGCCCCTGGGGCCCTCTCGTGCCGGGGGACCTCCGCGATCGCGGACCTGCGGACCTGGCCAGTCCGGGCCTGGGTGTTGGCGTCGAGTGTGTTGTGCTCCAGGTGAAATTTATTAGGGGACTTTTTGCATACTTCGATGTCGAATTGATTATTGGCTTCGGAAAAGTCAACAAAAAAAAATATTCGAAATTATCATTCCTGATAGATATTAAGATAAGATAATTTATTTCCGTGGACAATACATTACAGCATCGTATAGAAAATTGTCATACAAGAGCAGGCATGTAGTATTCTAAATACTGTATGAAAAAAAGGAGTATAAATTGATTAAAAAAAAAGTAGACATAATTACAAATATACAACATAGACATACATTGATTGTTCAATATGAAACAACAGTAATTTTTACACAACACAAACAATATAAAACAACATCATTTTTACACAACACAAACAAATGATCTCTAAGTCATAAAATCTGTCAAATTATAAAAGCACTTTTCATAAAGATAATTTTTAAGTTTTCTTTTAAAAAGTCCCTCAGACTGACTACATTTTAATTCTTCGGGTAACAAATTAAAAATTTTCAATCCTAAGTACTTAGGTGTATTCAAAGTCACATTATATTTACAAAATGGAATATATAAGTATTTATCCTGTCTAGTTGACTTCTCACGTTTACAGTCATTGGTCAGAAATAGTTTTCTGTTTTTGAAAACGTAAACGGACATTTCCAAAATGAACAGACAAACCAGGGGCAGAATCTTGTACTTAACAACTAATGGTTTACAGGAACTGCGTTGAGAGACACCAGCGATCATTCTAACAAATTTTTTCTGTGCTGTGAATACATTAGGAGCCAAAGACGAATTTCCCCAAAATTGAAGGCCATATCTCAATCGGGAATCGACTTGAACGAAGTATAATGTAACTAGCTGATTACAAGTTAACAACGGTTTGAGATTTCGAAATAAAAAACAAAATGAATTTAATTTTCGTATAAGTGACTCGCAATGAGCTCTCCAGTTCAGTGTGTCATCTAAAACAGTTCCCAAGAACCTTACAGAATCTGACTGAGTCGAGTGTTCATTCCCATTATTAATACTGATATTCAGTCTTTGCGCATACTTCTGTCTGTTATGAAATCTCACAATTTGAGTTTTATTAGGATTGAGAAATAAACTGTTTTTAGAGCACCAATCTACAGTACGGTTCATAATCTCTGAACAATTGTCATTCGAAATGTTAATATTCTTATCGCTGACGACAATGGAAATATCGTCTGCAAATAGAATATACGAATTATCATTAACTAGTTTATCTAGATCATTTATATATATATATCATAAAGAACATGGGGCCCAACAATCGAGTATAGCAAAGTGAGGTTGGAATAATAAATAGCATTGTTAAAAACTTTAACAATTGCCCAACCGTCTGTTGATATGGTTAAAGTTTCGGGAATTCTAAAATTCTGAAAAGTTTGCTGGGGAACTAAAATTTCTCCAGATTTAATAGTTACGGGAATTTTTATTTTGGAAACTATATTGCCTGGCAAATGCCTTTCAAAAATATTTTAGGCACAGCACTGAAATATTCCATTGGGATTCTGGCGTTTTTTGTGGCAAATTGCAATTTAGCAAAATCTATAGGTTTACATTCAAGAGTTGTAAAGTATCCATTCCTAGAAGTCCATGGAACTTGTAGTTGCCTTCCATCGAATGTACCATAATATTGAATTACATTTTGGAATTCGAACGGCTGTCCTAATGAGAAATCCTCGCTTTTTTCGTACGTAGGCGTTTCAGCGAACTCGAAATCATTCTCTTGATCGTATTCAACACTTTCTAGTTGAGAATAATTAATATATTCTTTGATAGGGGATATATCGAATTGTTCGGTATAATTAAATTGTTCTTTGGTTCGACTGATTGGGTTTTGAATTAATTGTATCTTGGAGGAATGTTGTACTCATAGGAGTAGGTTTTGGAAAGTTATTATTTGTATTTGTATTGGGCTCCTACACGTTTTTTGGGGCTCCACAAAAAACCTCCTGGTTTGTTGGGAACCTTTGGAAATGATTTTGTTCATGCTGAATATTGATTGGGCCTGTTGGAAATTATTGATTTTGTTGACTACTAGTGCCGGCTTGCATGTAGTTTCGTGGTCTCGCAAAATTTTGGGTTGGCAAAATTGTTGTTGTGTATAATTTGGGACTGATGCAAAATGTCGTGGTTGTGAACTTCTCTGAACAGAATTATTTGTAGTAAAATTCGATTTCGATTGAGGTTGGATGGAATGCCCTTTTCGGTTGCAAATTTGTGTTTTTGATTTGGGTTTACCGAATTTTGTAAGTACCAGATATTATCTTGATTTCTTATGAAACTCATAGCCTCGAGCATAGATTTAGGATCTTCAGTGCGTACCATAATGCCAAAAGGGATTTTTTAATCCGGCTAAAAATCCTTGAAAAGCTTGTTTATTTTACATTTGTTGCTTTAACTTTCTAATATTTATATCAATTTCTTGAATAGCCAAATAATTAGAAGTTTTCAAAATTTTTCGAACTTTATCGTGAAATTGATAAGGGCTTTCGTTATTAGACTGCCTTGGATTGTTCAAGTCTAGTGACAAACAATTTTCGTTTCGAGGATCACTGAAATTTAGAATGAGTCCTTCTTTTATTTCGTCAATGGTGTTATAACATCTGATATTCACAACTTCTCTAGCAGGACCCTTCAATTTACTAATAAGTGTCCTCAAAATAACTACACTTTGAAAATTATCCTTACTGATCTGATCATTAAAAGTGTATTACAACACTATCTATATTTCCTATGAAAAATTGCAGTTCATTGACGTCCCCGTCATAATCTGGGATCGTTTCTGCATGAACTTTAGTGAAATTTGAAAGCGACATTATTACTTTTTCTGTCTCCTCGATCAGCCTAGTAGAATTCAAACTTTGAGTTAAATTATCTATAGTCTAAGATGGGTACATGGCGAGAAACATGCCTGGGTGCAAGCAATATTTTTCATGGAAAAGGTTCGATTGTTGCCGGCAAAGCGATAGCCCGATTGTCAGAAGGCGCGCTGGAAGCTCAATGCGTGGGCAGGCGATGAAACGTGTAAATTTCCCGATAAAAAAAACTGTCGAAGTGCAAGGCTGAAAATTTGCACAGGTATTGAAGATTACGAGAAAAAGCAGGAACAAAAATGTCAGAAGCGCAAGTGGAAGCTAAAGGGTTGTCAGAAGTTGCCAAAGTTGCAGGAAAACTTCTGACAATTTACACTTGTATTGTTTACCTATAGAATAGAGTACTTGCAAATAATCAGAAGCCAAAGAGGAAGAGATAATGAGAAATTCGAGGACAAAGTGCAAGAACGACTTTTAGCGCGCGGCGCAGTGCACAGCGGACCGATTGCTTTTCTCTTGATTTTCATACCGTACATATTTCAGTGCACTTGTTACAATTAATATGAATATTTATAGAGGATTGAAGATACAATTGTTCAAATGTCAGAAGTAAATTAAGAAGAATTCATCCATTCAATTAACTATTTATCGTAACATTGTAACATTTTCATTTAATTTTGTATATTTGATAATGCAGGCATGTTAATGTTGAAATATAAGAAAAATATGAACTGGCAAAGTAATGATGTATCCCCTTTTATAGGAAATAAGACTATTAAATCAAATTATATTCATTGTTACTCATACAGCGTCTCAATTGCAATGTTGTTCGAACGCAAAATTCCGATTTTTTTTGTCCTTCATACAAAAAGGCAGATATAGTAGACTGGTGCCTAATTTTTGTGGAAAAGAAACAAAATAATAGGCAAGGACCAGGTGGAAAATATTGTTGAGGTTCCAACATTGAGGAAAAAAAATTGAACAAGAAAACACTCAAAATGGTGAAATGGAGATGCAGTTTAGGGTTGAAATCGATTTTTTGCAATTTGCCGCTAAACGTGACCTCCTTGTGGAAAATGTGAAAAAGTCGTAGATAATGAATAAATCAAAAACATTTGTATTCAATACTTTTCAACATATTATTAGCATATTATCAGTCAAATTGACCGATTTTTCACTATTTGATTTTTTTCTCGCTTATAAATGATTTAGTTCAAATGAAAATTTGTAATAATTTGTCTTCTGAATTGCGAAAAAATCATGCTCATTCAACACCAAAAAAGACATATTATTACCAATTTTCATGTAAACTAAGTCATTTATACACGAGACAAAAATAAAATACTGAAAAATCGGTTATTTGCCATTTGACTGCTAATATGAGGTTATGACGAGAAGTATTGGTTTTTGATTTATTTATTGTTTACACCTTTTTCATTGAAAATTTTTCGCAGGAGGTCATGTTTTGCGGCAAATCGCAAAAAATCGATTTCAACCCTTGATTTGCATCCTCATTTCACCAATTTGAGTGTTTTCGTGTTTATTTTTTTTTCCGTAATGTTGGAACCTCATCAATATTTTCCACCTGGTCCTGGCCTGTTATTTTGTTTCATTTTCACAAAAATTATAGGCACCAGTCTAAAAAAATGCGGATTTTGCGTTTGAACAACATTGCCATTAACGACGCTGAATGAGTAACATTGAATATAATTCAATATAATAGTCTTATTTCCTATAAAAGAGGATACACCATTACTTTGCCAGTTAATTTTTTCTTATATTTCAACATTAATTTGCCTGCATTATTAAATATACAAAATTAAATGAAAATGTTACTAATGTTACGATAAATAGTTATTTAAATGGGTTCCTCTTAATTTACTTCTGACATTTGAACAATAGTATCTTCAATCCTCTATAAATATTCATATTAATTGTAAGAAGTGCACTGAACTATGTACGGTAAGAAAATCAAGAGAATAGCAATCGATCCGCTGTGCACTGCGCCGCGCGCTAGAAGACGCTCTTGCACGTTGCCCTCGAATTTCTCATTATCTCTTCCACTTTGGCTTCTGATGATTTGCAAGTATTCTATTCTATAGGTAAACAATGCAAATGTAAAATGTCAGAAGTTTTCCTTACAAGTAAATTTTCCGAGATTTTTCCCAATGGCAATTTCTGACAACCCTTTAGCTTCCACTTGCGCTTCTGACATTTTTGTCCCTGCTCTTTCTCGAGATCTTCAATACCTGTACAAATTTTCAGCCTTGCACTTCTACAGTTTTTTTTGTAGGGAAATTTACACGTTTTATCGCCCTCCCACGCATTGAGCTTCCAGCGCGCCTTCTGACTATCGGGCGCTCGCTTTGCCGGCAATAATCGAACCTATTCCAGGAAAAATATTGCTTGCACCGAGGCATGTTGCTCGCCATGTAGCCAGCTCTCCGTCTACTAGTTCTGTACCGATAGTTGAAAGGTCACCTAAATCTAACTCTAGATTGTTTGCACCATCACAAAAGGATGATGATTCACTAGAGAAGTCTGACATGAAAAGCAAAAGAGACTTACAGTACGAGTTCCTCCATTGATCTATACTCTGCTCTGTTGAATCTTACAGCCGTATGCATAGTCAATCGCCAGCGACTCGCCAGAGTTTCGCCGTTCGCTACACAAGGATTATAATGCACAGTCGAGCTCCAAAAAAGTTACAATTACGAGATAAGTCACATTTTGGCGAAACCCTGGCGATGTACCACTTTTTTGGAGCTCGACTGTGCATTATAGTTCTTGTGTAGCGAGAGGCGAAACTCTGGCTAGTCGCTGGAATTGAGTATGCATACGGCTGTTAGTATTTGGTTCACCCCGTCTCTGGTCTTGTTCGGTTCTGCACTACACTTCCAAACTTTCTTCGATAGAGCGATGGGAAGTAGGTACTTTTTCCGGTAGTTGGTATTGAAATAGATAAAATTTCCTCGATGGATTTTCCCAACTATCCTACTACGACTGCGCCAATTTTATAACTCAGGTTTATTTGAACCAAAATTAAATACTTTACTTAAGAAAAATTAAAGAATTAAAATATGTAAGTGAATAAATAGTTCAAAATCAAGACTAAAGAGTATAAAATAATATAGCATCAGCGTCGAAGATTAAAACTGCTGGCGCATTTCCGAGCAGGACAGTTATCACCAGTGACTATACTCGCCAGGTTCATAACAGCCGTAAAGCAATGGAAACATCTTATGTCCAACAGACAATGCTTTTTTTTGAGAATGAGAACATGCCAAAACATTTAACGATTAAAATTCTATGCCAGGATTATTCTGGGTAAACAATTAAACTAGAACGTTTGTGTGTATAAATGAAGTCTGATGAAAATGAAATTAAAGAAAAAGTTGCATCGTCCAATGGACACAAGAAGCTCTTATAGCTCTACGGCTCTTGTAAACCTGACGTGAAAGAACCGATGTATTGGTAAATCATCTAAGAGATATGACAACAAAAGTTGGAGGAAAAGCCTCTCCATTGAATTCTCAAAAAAATGATGTACTATTGAATAACCGTCAATGATTCCTCACCCAACATCCATCCCTCACATACATTTATATATCGTTTCTTGAATCAAATGAGTTTTCATGTCAGACCAGTAGTGACAATGATGTTTATTATACTGTTGTTATGGAAACGCCTTGCATCACACCATAACATTTTGTATAGAAACTGATCATCATAAATGCTGGTGAACAGCCGTGAATCTCCTATCATCCTATATCCTATAATATGGGAATAGATTATTATGCAAAAGAGAACATAGAAATCATTAGATGGCCGTAGTCCTTAGACGAAATGTATTTTGTAGGGATGAAATTTGTTATTTTTACAAAATTCGTTGTATTGACGATGCCGAAATAAAACAATATACTGCTACTTATTTAATAATGATAATAATACAAGATTTTATTGACAGTATCATAACGGTATTATAATCTCAATACATGATATTGGTCATAAAACTGACAAAATGCAGAGTTAGTGCTTTCTCAACCTGAAGAAAGAGAAAGAGGGGAAAAAAGTTATGTAGCCATAGTTATTACTAAAAGTAGCTAGATAATCAGCTGCATCTTACTGAAACTTAATAACTCACTTTAACATAAATATTTAATCAGTTCATTACATAATTATGTGTCTACCATAGTCGCGTGATAGGTATAGTCGTCCCTGACACCTTAAGCAGGGCATCTTGTGGATGGGGCACCTGATACCATGATGCATTTGCTGTCAGCATGCCCAGCTTATGCGGTCTCAGCCTATAGACACAGGCATAAAGCGGTGCTACAAGTGTTTTACTACCATCAACGACACTCGTACGGTATGGACGAGACACCGGTGTTGCCTTATGCTCCGAGGTATATTGAGTCCGTTGTGGAGAATGAGAGGTGCTGAATCTATTGTAACTACTCATTCCCCACCCTCAGGCAAATAGGAGCCAATAATCCTGATGTTGTCTTCCACGACCAGCAAAGTAAAACGATTTTCGACATGGAGTTTTCCGCTCACTCGAAAAGAGGAAGAAAAACGGACCAAATATCGAGATCTTCTCTTTGAATTCCGCAGGTTGCACCTACCCAAACCAGTTTGTCAATATGGTGGTTCTGATCATAGGAGTCCTTGGTGAAATAATGGACACATTGCTGTCGAATTTGAAGATAATACCGACTTGCCGTAATATGGCAGAAATCTTAGCCGCACGAATGCAGAATGCCGTCATCGTTGGTTCACTTCGTCTGCTCAGAGCACATGACTCTCGGACTCAACCCTACGGACCTAGGGAGCGGTTATTGGGGTAAACGACACCAATGCGCCCTCGGGATGGGTCGGAGCTCCGGAGACAGGGCCTGACTGGTACATTTTTAATGGAAAAATAATATTGAAACTATCCCGGTGAACATTTTTCAAATTGTCACATATGTGGAACATAAACTTAACGTCTTATAAATGATGGTCAACATCATCAATACGTATCCATTATACGTATTTTCGGAGGCGATAAGTCCCAATTTTCAGCGTTGCATCAACGTCATACTTCAATGATTATATTTTCATTATCAAATTGACGTATTATGCTCAATGTCCAAATAGCATATCATATGTCAAGTGACTGATTCAAAACTTATGTTTCCAATACGACGGTCTTTTCTGAGGCGATGAATCCCTCAACTTTCAATATTTCAAAAATTGGTATAAATTTTTTTTTTCTATTTGCCAAATAAAACAATAGAAATAAAATTCAACATAGTTTATCAACAAACAAACTGACGTTTTTTAGCCTCACCTGATTTTGTAAATTAAAATTAAACATTTCTTTTATGTTTCCTTATCTAGATCGAGAATTTTTTGCTTTTGCTGCTGCTGCAGCCTCAACTTCGGAAAATATTTCATGATGATGCTTTTGATGGCGTGCAAATAAATGTCTCCTTAGTCCTGTGTTATTAGCATTCTTCATTTGAATTTGTTTCTTGCATATTTGGCCGGTTCCGACTTTGTCGTTATTAGTTGTAGACGTGGTTACCATTGTAAAAAAAGTCGTCTATAGCTTTCTGCTCACTCCCAGTGCTCTGTCCCTCTTATTTTTGACAATAACGTTACTAAGGGTTTTTTTCTTATATTAAGTTTTCTTTGAAACAGATAGTGTTATGGCACTGCTGGTGTTTGGCGAAGAAACGTTGTCATCATCATTATCACTATATGTCACACTATCGCTAGGACCGGGCTCAAAACTCTTATATTCATCCATCGAATCACTAGCACATACAGAAGGACCTGCTACTTCTTCATTGGAATTATTGTCATCAGGTATTATTTGTATTTGCGTTGTTGTTTTTTCCGCATTACGGGACAATTTACTTGGGATGTTTTGGCTTCATTCAGGTCGATTCTGTTCGCATCTTGTTATAACATTGCTAAATCTACAGCATTGTTATAATTATAAAATATAACAATATGACTAAGCGATTCAATATTCTGTATCAACATTCACTGCAAGATTGGCTATAAGTTTCGGTCATAGCAATATTGTTGGAAAATGATGAACTTTTGAGCTGACAACACTGCTTCGAGCTGTCATTTCAAGGAAAAGAAGAAGAAGTAGCATTCCAGCAATCCTTCCTAACCTAAGTGTTGGACTTTATGTTTATGTAGGGAAGTATTTGATAGTTTGGTTGAGCTGTGCAGAAATCATGTCGCGAAATAAAAAAACAACAAAAAGCCAGATGGAATTGATAGTTAATTACCTGGAAAAAAAACAATTATTATAACTGGAAAAACCCACCCATCAAACCCAGAAGAACTAGATTTAAAATGGGATGAACTAACTGACCTTCTCAATAATTCTCCCAATATAGCTAGAAAACTAAAAAACAGTGGAAAACTGTAGGTACTTGTATGCATGAATGTATACTGTAAGTCCTTTGTTATTTAATTTTTATAATTCTTTTTCAGTGTCTTTACGAATGGAAATCTAAGACAAAAAGAAAGCACGCCTGAACATCAAAGCCATTTTTCAGACAGGTGGAGGAGGATACATATGCAAAGACTTAAATGACATAGAAAATAGACTCATATCAGTTTTTGGTTGGGTCCATATTATTGGATGCCCAGAAGCCCCTGAAGAGGTAGATCCAGATCTTGGGGAAATAGATCTAGATCATGATGAAATTCCGGGAGAAATGCCAGAATCTGCAACTCCAGGAACGGAACTACAAAATATATATGATACTGATAACAATATAGAAATCATAACTGAAGAGGTTGTAGAAACAAATGTTCCGTATCTTTCTGTATTGGAATTTCCATCACTGTCAAAAGTAAAATTCAGTGTACAAGGGAAATCAAGACTAAAGAAAAAAGTTATCAGCTCGTCATCAAAGTTGGAGAAATCTGCTGAATTATACAGCCAGAGTACAGAGCAAATGGCTCTAGCAGTAAATAAAATGGCTATTGCAATCTCCAACCTTGCTGAGGCTATCTCAAAAATAGCTGATTCTTTGAACGGTTTTGAAAAGGTCTAACCTTATCAATTTTTGTTCATAAGATACCTTTCTTTAGTGATAATTGCCAAAGAGTGAGAACTAATTTATTGTATTATTTTTGTGATATAAATTTATTGTTATGTTTTGTTAATCTATAATAAACCATTTTTTAAGTATTAGTATTTTATACAAACATCTCCTGAATCACTTGACTTCTCACAAATCTCCCTTGTGTAAGGTCATCATTATCTGGAAAAAAGTACCAGTATTAAATTTTGGAATGAAAATTGAAATATTCATGTTTAATATGGTAGTTAGATTTGATAAAAAGTATAGAACCTATGAACTAGGTTTCTTTGTAATGGTTCATTATTTTGAAAAAAAAAAACTTGAAAACATTTGTATCAATTCAATCTTGAGCTTACTTTCATGGACAGAAAGTTCACATAACTTTCTGGACTATGAAATAAGTCTGAAGATGAAACGGCATTCATATCTGCATATAATTGTGAATTAATTCAACTCTCTTACCCATGTCATTCATCAAATTGGCATAATTTTCTACAGCATTCTCTATATTGTGATTTTGATCCTCATCATCATCATTTTCAACTTCTGGCAAATTATGTTGTCTACAAATATTATGCAAGACTGCAAAAGAACAAATGATGCGGGCTGCTATGATGTGGGAATAGTGAAGACATCGAAAACGGCCTTTCAAAACTCCAAATCCTCTCTCAACAACATTTCTTGCACGACGATGCGCAATGTTGTAGCTTTCTTCTGGACTATTTGGTTGAGGGTTCAGAATTGGTGTCAACATCCATGGTTGAATTGGGTAACCAGAATCACCTAGAAGATAGCAGTTTCTTTTGCCTTCATTATATTTCCTCCTCATTTGATGTTGTATTCTTGATACATTCCAAATAGCTGCATCATGGGCAGCTCCAGGGTATTAGGCTTAAACATTCATAATCATCAGGTTGGAATCAAATATCTGGAATATTATTCATCAAGGGTTTGATTTTTTGAAAACCTTATTTACACTCACAGCTTGAACATTTATAGTATGAAATCCCTTTAGGTTGATGTATGCAACTGCTGGATGAATCGGGTCATCAGTTTTTGGAGAAACTATTGCGACATGGGTACAATCAATTGTACCTATTACATCAGGAAAAATTAAATTCGCATTCTGGAATCTGGAATTATGGTGATTATGAAATTCAATGGTTACTAAGGTAAGAACTATAAAACTTACCCTTCCTTAGCATTTCTTATTTCCATTTCACCTGTGGGAAATTTAATATATCTTGCCAACAGATATGTGTATATAAGATTCCTGACTTCATTTATTGCCCTACTCATAACAGGCTGACTCAAGCCAATATTTAGGTCTTCCCCAATAATAGTTTGGTAGCTACCACTGCTGTAGAAGATAGACTTGCAAAAACTCAAAAAAATGTGGTTAGATGCAATTCCGTACTTTCATACTTTTTTATATAAATTTTGACTCACTCGTAGGTGAAAAGGAACTGTATCTTTTCTGGCTGGTTCATCAACCAATTCACTCAACTCTTCTATCAAACCGATTGTTGCTGGCTTACTTAAGCGAAATAGCTTCAGAAATTTTTCGTCTGGCAATTCAAATGGATTACTGGTGTCCCTGATGTATCTAAATTGTAGTCTCATATTTTCTCTATGAATGAAACGTCCAAGTGAAGGTTTTCAAGAAGTTACAGTTTATTTATATAATTACCTATTTTCTAAATTTTGCAACACTTGCAAGAAGTCATATTCAAAAAACAATGGATTCACTGCCATTTTCAACTTTGTTGCAGGTATTAAAAGGACTAATAGTGGAAAAACAAGGATTCACATGCCGTTTTCCACCTTGTTATGTCCTAGCAAGTACTGAAATGATGTTGCTTGGAGAACAAGATAAAATAACAAGATCTTTTCGAAAGTGACAGATCATATTGCCAAAAATCAGTGATCAGAATGTCAATTTTTCTTATCTTGCTTTGATAGCTAGAATGTAATTCACTGCAAGCGGCTGGTGGAAAAATGAAATCTATAATAGCAATGGGCAACTGTACCTACCCGTCTACGACTAACCTTGTGTCCACACGTGCACGTCGCATTGCTGGCGCGGCTGTGATTTGTTTCGATTGGGTCCAAGAGAGCGGGAGTTTGCAGTTGACTGTTTTTAGGCAGTCGCGTAATTTAAGCTAACTCTCTTATCTAGAGTCTTGAATAATAATCTAGACTTTTGTGATCTAGACAAGACCGCACTAAGCTTATTTAGTCAAGACTTTCGCGTATACAACTCTTGTCTTGAAATTTCAAGACAAGACAAGAGTAGGTAAACTCTTGTCTTGTCATATTTCATTGATCTTACCACAGTTCAGAGGTATGCTGTACTGTACGGTCCTTTCTGAGGCAATATGTCCCAACTTTCAGCGTTGTATCAACGTCATACTTCATGGATTATATTTTCATTATCAAAACGACGTATTATGCACAATGTCCAAAGACTAAAAATGGTTATTATGGTATATTGCAGGTACAGGCTAAGCAGCCCATCAGACCATTTGTGCATGTTACCATGGTTACCCACGGGGTCCAATAACTAATAGTGTTTGAGATGATGCTCCGTAAGTTCAATAGCAGCGACACCTATCGTTGGGTAGAATACTCGAAAATGATTATATTGATCAATATCTGAACATATTTTTTTGGTACTCAACTTACGTCAGCTAAAGTATGTAAAAATACATAATTATTTGGTCGTAAAATGTATCAGTTTAAATAAAACATTTTCATTATTTCATGATATGGGGAATGAAAAATATGCATATTTCGTCTGATACCAGTAAAACTTTGGAGAGACAATTTTGGTAAACATATATAAACGATACGTTTTGATATTCAAAATTATCATCACCCAGGAGATATATCGACGAAATAATAGTTTATATTGATTATTTTAATCAATAAATGAACATGTTTTTATTTTTTGATATTGAACTCACGTCAGGCAAAGTATGCAAAAAAGTACCCAAATATACATAGTTATTTGGTCGTTATATGGATCGTTTAAAATATAATATTTTCATTACAATATTTAGAAAAATGTGTAAAATATTTATGTTTTGCCTGATACCAAGAAAACTTTGGAGAGACAATGTTAGACAATGTTTGGAAACATATAAATAATAGTTTATATTCTATTATCAAAATTACCATCACTCAAGAGATATATTGACAATATAATATTTGGTCAGAAAATTTATTAATCTGAATGAAACATTTTCATTACTATATTATCGAAACCGATATATACACGTATTTTGTCTGATATCAGAAAATCTGGAAGAAAATTATCATCACCCAGCAGATATATCCACCATGCAATAGTTTATTTCGATTATTTTGATTAATAAATGAATATATTTCTTTAGATATTCAACTTACGTCGGGTAGAGTATGTAAAAATACATAGTTATTTGGTCGTTGAATTTGTCGAATTTAATTTAATATTTTCATTACTACATTAGGAAATATGTAAAATATTCATATTTTGCCTGATGCCAGGAAAACTTCAGAGAGACAATGTTTGGAAACATATATAAATAACATGTTCATATTCGGTTTTCAATATTACCATCACTCAAAAGATATTTTAGTGATAATAAGCGAACATATTTTTTCAGGTATTCATCTTACGTTGGAAAATGTATGGAAAAATACATTGTTATTTCGTATGAAAATTTATTAATCTGAATGAAACGTTTTTATTACTATATCATGGAAAACGAAAATTACACACATTTTGTCTGACACCAGGAAAACTTTGGAGAGATAGAGTTTGGAAACATATATAAATAATACATTTACATTCAATTTTCAAAATTATCACCCAGGAGATATTTCCACGATGGTATAGTTTATGACGATTATTTTCATCAATAATCGTTCATTATTATTATTATGTTTATATGTATATTCATTTCATGCGGAAGCATCCACATCTGACTGACTCTTTCTTATACAATGTATATTGTCTCAAAAGAAATAAAGTGATTTGATTTGAAATGAATATATTTCTTCAGATATTCAACTTACTTCAGGCAAAGTATACAGAAATACATATTAATTAAAAAGATGAGAAATTTTCATATTTATTTTGATGTCTGCAAATTACTGAATAGACAGTATTTGAAAAAGTATATAAAAAATTTGTGTATATGCAATCTTCATAGTTATCATCATTCAAATGATATATTCATGATAATGCAGTATGGATTGTTTGAATTGATCAAAAATGCAACATAATTAAAATGTGTCAAGGCGAACGTTTGACGTAAAATTGTTCAATTTTGGTATAACATATAGTCATGAGTATGGCCGATTTTTGAGGTACGTATCAGTTAAGTTCATTCAACATAACGCTTGAGACATCTGATAAAAACCATCATAAGACTCATAATTGTAAAGTTGAATGTTCACCGGCATAATCATTTCCCACCCTCAGCAAATACAAGCCAATTAGCCTGTTGTCCTCTTCGACCACCAAACTAGGACGATTTACGTAATAGAATTTTCGGCTCCGGGCAAAACGAATATCGTTCTAAAAGTGGGGGAAAACGGACTAAATATCGAGACCTATTCTGTGAACTCCGCATGCTCTACCCGAACCATCATCCTCAGATATACTGAACCATCCTGTTGAAATGGTGGTTCTGATCATAGTAGTCCTTGGTAGAATGATGATACCCGCTTGCCGTAATTGCCCTAAAAATCTTAGCCTCACGAATGCAGAAGGCCGTCATCATAAATTATGATAATGGTGCTTTTAATAAAACATGAGATCATATTTTATCAGTGGCTGAGACACATATTATGGGATGAAAAGTGCGTTTTTGGAAATTTATTTTTCAGTATACACACCCTGAAAACTACCCCGTAACCAACGAAATCTATAAGATAGCTTTAATTCATCGTTTCTGGAAATTTCTTTTTCACTGTATATTCAGAACGATCTGATAAAGCATACCTACTCCATTTCATATTTTTTATCGCAAACTACCCCCGTAATGAATAAAATCTACTAATTAACTCTGAATTCATCGTTTCTGGAAGTTTCTTTTTCACTGTATATTCAGAACGATCTGAGAAAGCATACTTACCTTATTTCAGATTTTGTATCTCAATACTCATTCTGGAAACTACCACCAAAATAAAAAACTACTAAACAGAGTAAATTTATCGTTTCTGTTATTAACACTGTTTTGCAGATTTTTTTTCTATTACGGTGGAGTTTCCAGGGTGAGTATTGAGATACAAAATCTGAAATGGGGTAGATATGCTTTTTCAGCTCGTTTTGAATATATTGTGGAAAAAAATTCATGAAACGATGAATTGACTATGTTTTGTAGATTTAATTTATCACGGGGGTAGTTTCTAGGGTTAGTATTGAGATGCAAAATCAGAAATGGAGTAGGTATGCTTTTTCAGATAATTTTGAATATACAGTTGAAAAAGTAATTTCAAGAAACGACTTTGTTTCGTAGATTTTATTCATAACGGGGGTAGTTTCTAGGGTTACTATTGAGATACAAATTCTGAAATGGGTTGGATATGCTTCCTCAGATCGCAATTAATATTCAGTTAGAAAGAAATTTCCAGAAACGATGAATTAACGCAATTTTGTAGATTTTGGTGATTACGGGTTAGTTTCCAGGGTGCATACTGAGACACAAATTCTGAAATGGGGTTGCTTTTTCAGATCGTTCTGAATATAGAGAGAAAGAAATTTCTAGAAACGATGAATTAACGCTATTTTGTAGATTTGGGTGATTACGGGGGTAGTTTCCAGGGTGCGCATTGAGAAACAAAATCTGAAATGGGGTAGGTGTGTTTCCTCAGATCGTTTTAAATATACAGTTAGAAATAAATCTCCAGAAACGATTAATTAACGCTATTTTGTAGATTTCGGTTATTACGGGGGTAGTTTCCAGGGTGCATATTGAGATACAAAATCTGAAAAGGGCTAGGCATGCTTTCGTTCTGAATATATAGTGAATAATAAATTTCCAAAAACGATGAATTAACGCTATTTTGTAGATTTCGTTGATTACGGGGGTAGTTTCCAGGGTGAGTATTGAGATAAGAAATCTGAAATTGGGTAGCTATACTTTCTCAGATTGTTTTGAATTACAGTCAGAAAGAAATGTCCAGAAACGATGAATTAACGTTATTTTGTAGATTACGTTGATTACGGGGGTAGTTTTCAGGGTGAGTATTGAGATACAAAATCTGAAATGTGATAGATTTGCTTCCTCAGATCGTTTTGAATATGCAGTCAGAAAGAAATTTCCAGAGACGATGAATTAACGCTATTTTGTAGATTTCGTTGATTACGGGGGTAGACTTGAGGGTGAGTATTGAGATACAAAATCTAAAATGGGGTAGGTATGCTTTCTCAGATCGTATTCAATATTCAGTGAGAAAGAAATTTCCAGAAACGATGAATTAACGCAATTTTTTTGATTTCGGTGATTTCGGGGGTAGTTTCCAGGGTGCATATTGAAATGCAAAATCTGAAATGGGGTAGGCATGCTTTCTCAGATCTTTCTGAATATACAGTAAGAAAGAAATTTCTAGAAACGATGAATTAACGCTATTTTGTAGATTTCGGTCATTACGGGGGTAGTTTCCAGGGTGCGTATTGAGAAACAAAATCTGAAATGAGGTAGGTGTGTTTCCTCAGATCATCTTGAAAATACAGTAAGAAAGAAATCTCCAGTAACGATGAATTAACGCTATTTTGTAGATTTCGGTTATTACGTGGTTAGTTTCCAGGGTGCATATTGAGATACAAAATCTGAGAAGGGCTGAACATGCTTTCTCAGATCGTTCTGAATATACAGTGAAAAATAAATTTCCAAAAACTATGAATTAACGCTATCTTATAAATTCCGTTGGTTACGGAGGTAGTTTCCAGGGTGAGTAATGAGATACAAAATCTGAAATGGGGTAGGTATGCTTTCACAGATTGTTCTGAACGAGGGGTAAACCGCGGTGGTATTCTGGTGTACGCGGCTTTGGAATTCCGTTGAATACCGTGGAATTCCCTAGGTTTCCGTGGAATTCCGTAGAATTCGTTCGAATAGATGTATTCTCTTTTAGTTCAGTTATCGATTTTTTTCTGTTACAAATGTTTGGGACAGTGACTATATTAAAAAAATTCAATTGGAATTTTGAGTAATACCTAAAGATTGGAAACTGAAAAAACACGACGCAACGTGAAAAATACATTTGTTTTTTATATCTCTAATATTTCACTTCGTGTTGAAATTCCGTCTTTGCTATACGCTATCACGTGACCCATTCATAGCCAGCACATCTTAAAAAGGAGAAACATGCATATCGGTGTGGACGAACGGCTAGGTAGATAGTACGGCAGTAGACGATTCCTCTACGAAGACACATCGGTTGCTGTCGATTGTTTCCTGCAGTAAGCAAAGACAACGAAATATATCTTTGGTCTCGGACTAGATCATGTTAGCGCAGTTATTCATTTATTTTGAATGTCGCAGATCACATCCAGTTTGATCGTTGTTTAACCTCCTAAGGGCAACAGTTTCAGATCTGAAGGTATACGAAAGAAACAATTGGCAGCTCGTTCGGTAGGTTATTTCCTGAATACAACGTTTCTAGTATTTCAATATAACCTAATAGACCGTTAGATAGTGACAGATTTAGGTGCCCCATTTTCACATACAAGCCTCGAATAGGGTTGAAAAGTAAGTCGATGTTGAGTTAAATGAAGGGAAATTTACGAGTGGCTCGTGGGTAAAACATATGGAAAAATCAAAAAGAATTTCCATTAAATTTTCCAACGACAAAACCTACTTTTCCATTCGCGCCACTCAAGCCATTATATTTTTAGGTCTAGTGACGATGTAGGTTTTCATAATTTTGATGGGCTTGCGTGGGAAAATCTGTTAAAATCTAGATTTTTCTTTACAAGATTACAGCCTTATTTTAACCCTTTAGCCACCTTCAACACTCAAGCCTTTGATCTTCTGAAGCCAGGTTCTACTAATTAATGATTAGATGAACACGGCTCGCGTTTAAATATGGAAAATCGAATTTTCCATGGAAAATCGAATTTTCCATGTTTTCCCCAGGAGCCACTCGTAAATTTCCCTCCATTTTACTCAACATCGATGTACTTCTCAATTCTATTCAAGGCTTGTATGTGAAAATGGGGCACCTAAATCTGTCACTATCTGACGGTCTATAACCTAACCTAACTATTAAAGACTGAGTGAATTTAAAATAGGTTAGATATTTTTTTATTAATTAATGAATGAAAGGTTCCAGTAGTGTGGTCAAAAATTTAAAATGACCAACTCGCGCATGTTTAATATTAAATTAAAGAACTGAGCATGGTTTCTCTGTAGTTAAATTCGACATAATAGTCCAGGAGCCCACTGCAAAAAAGCTGGCCTACCGGATAGAACTTTTTTCATGTTAGTACTTACTAGGACCATCAAAACAATCATAACCTGCCAGAGCGGAATTTTTTTGTTCAGTAACTATACCAATAGAGTTACTGATTGAAATCACTCTTAAAATGTTGTATTCAGTGTGTAGAAGAAGGTTTTATACGAGGTTTTATACGAGGTTTTATACGAGGTTTTATACTAGTGCTTCGTTAAATGTGATGCACCTTGGCAGGACACTTTTTTCAATATTTTTTTTGTTCATAAGTTGTACCTATCGAGTTTCCGATTCAAACTGCAACCAAATCAAAGATGATTATGTGCCCCTTGACCTACCCTATAGAGGACAAAGAAAAGGCGAGACACCTCTCATGAAAGGTGTTTTGAACCTGTAGGTATTCAACGCTGTTTCGTTTTTTAAATCGGTTTAGGGAGGTGGATATGATGTGATTAGGACGTACATTGTAGCCTCTCCTCATAACTTATGAAAGCAATAAGATAGAGATATGGAACAAAAACTAGGTGAAATCAGAGGCAAATAACAATGTTATTTTTAAGCGACTTGTACTTTACGTAAAACTCAAGACCAACAAGAGCATAAGCTTTGCGAATCACAAAGTTTTGTTCCACAGATTCTGCAAAATTTCAACAATCAATAAACACTAGTAAAACATTCTAGAATGTTGAAAATTTGCACAAACGTACTTTGTACTAATGTCAACACAAATACATAGCCAAACATTTTTCAACATAATTGTAAAATTAGGTACTTAGACAAACAGGCTTCTGAAACCATCGGTTTTTCTTCCAATTGGAAATTCCATAATATCTCCCAGTCATTTGCAAATGATATTGAAAGAATATTCTAAAAAAAATACTTTATAGTTCCGTCCGATCTCAAACCTGAAGATAAAAGTAGTTTTCGAGCAGATGAAAAAATTTGTTCTGAAAAAGTATTGCATTTATTGAAATCCATTCCAAATGGCGATGGAACTATTTAGCATATCTCAAAATAATGAATTACTCACTTACATCATTTTACGATGAAAATTTTGGAAACGACTTCTCGACTATACAGAATATGGTATGCGGTATTTTTTTACGTATATGGAAACTGTGGTTGCGTGAATCTGATCCGTACAATATAAAGAAAAAATTCATTTCTATGAATAGTTATACATACATAGAAATAAATGCAAACAATTTTATCAAGATAATAAAACTTTTGAGTGTTCGTTTAAATTTAGACGATGAACTCTTCGTACCTAGGTTATTTAGCAGTCAAATGTGTGGAAAACTTTTACGAGCTGCACTTTCACTAACTTCCACTTTCTCGACTGTGATAAATTTCAGTATTAAAGATTTTTTAGATCGGCTAGACCGATTTAGTACTATGATCTAGAGGGACACTTCAATTTCCCTCGTGAAAATGAAAGACGAAAACCTGACAAACCTGTATACAATTATCAGCTAAAGTGTATCATAGACGAACAAATAAAAGACATTGTGGAGAAAGCGTACTCCGATGCGTTGAAAGATACCTGTGTGTTAGGGTTATGTGTAAAGGGAAACGCTAGAATAATTTAAATAATAACTAACAAATCTTCTGATGATGGTGATGAATAGTAGAGGATGAGGATGATGAAAACATTGACGAAGGACTTGCGGACATAGAGGAAGATCAAACTTTTTTGAATATCTGTAAGAACGTAGCAGATAAAAAACAACAGGGTAATTCTGATTTAGATGAAGTTTTAGACATGACCAAAATATTTTCTGATAGCACTGCTTTAGGTCTGAAAGATTTCAGTAGTGTGGTGAAAAGTAAATTATCAAGCGACAGTCATCCATTTGTTGAAGTTAAGATAAAAAATAAAAATATGATCATCCATCTGTTGGCTTTTCGAAACGAAAGGCAATAGGGTCAGTACTGACAGAATGAACCGTGTATCGCAAAAAAATTGGAATTCCTTAAAATTCCATGGAATTCCGTGGAATTCCTTGGAATTCCGTGGAATTCCGTAGAATTCCTTGGAATTCCGTGGGAATTCCGTGGAATTCCCTACAAAGTAGAATTCCAGTGTACACAATTTGTCTAGCGGTTTACCCCTCGGTTTTGAATATGCAGTCAGAAAGAAAATTCCAGAAACGATGAATTAACGTTATTTTGTAGATTTCGTTAATTACGGGTTAGTTTTCAGGGTGAGTATTAGGATACAAAATCTGGAATGGGGTAGGTATGTTTCCTCAGATCGTTTCGAATACACAGTGAGAAAGAAATTTCCAGAAACGATGAATTAACGCTATTCTGTAGATTTTGGTGATTACGGAGGTATTCTCCAGGGTGCGTGTTGAGATACAAAATCTGAAATGGGGTAGGTATGCTTCATCGGATCGTTCAGAATATACAGTAGGAAATAAATTTCCAGAAACAAATGTTTCATCCCATGATATGTGATTGTCTCAACCACTGATATATATGATCTCATGTTTTATTAAAAGCACCATTATCATAATTTTGTCATTTTTGTGTCTAAACCTTCATCCAGCTTGATCATTTCCATGAGAATAATGTAGATAACCAAAATTGCAATATAAATTCGGAAGATTTTTAAGGAGAAACATATGACACCCTTGCGCATGTACTAATATTTCGTTTTTGGCGTTGCAACCTTTTCTGTTTTCAAACTGGTCACTTACCCTACGGACGTGGGAAGTAGTTATTGGGGTAAACGACAACAGCGCGCACTCCGGATGTGTCGGAGTACCAAAGACAAGGCCTGACAGAAAAAAAAATAGTACTTTCTCATAAACACTCGAAGTGTATACCCAAAGGCATAGCCTGTGAGGGTAGAGAACGGCTATCATCATTATTTGCCGTGGCGCTCTGGGGCGACTTACTGATTTTTGGAGGCGTATTCACTTTTCAGCTGCAGGAAAACCCAGAATACCTGACATCTAGGAAAACTCACATCACACTTGCTAAACAACAAGGAATGCTGTCGCCTATCGATACTGGTGCACTTGAGAAAAATTATCTCATATTACGGAATCGAACCGGGCCAGATGTTAGCAACTGTATTATAAAACTCAATAATTTTCCTGTACCTTTCATAAAATTGAAATTATTAAAAAGCCAATGTCACGTTCCTAAATGTCTATGCTAATCAGCCAACGAATAATAACATTATTGTAATTATCAAAGTCAGGGTTAAGTGAATTTGAATTTATAATTGGATTATTGACCTGTCAATGACTAAGTCCTAATAAGGATTTATGAGATGATGAGCTTGGCATCCTCAATGAGCAACCTTGTTCTTTGAAGAAGGTGATGTTTGTCTATTTATCCTATATATGTTTTCAATGATATCCAAATCACGTCTCTAACAAGATTAAATAATTATTGTTGCGAACCTTGAAAGCAATACAATTACTTTTTGGCATAAGCAAAATGGTTCCATATCTATTTGTCTGAATTATTTTTATTGACTAACTGAACAACAGTGTCTATTCAACTCCATCCTGTGATTAGTTTTGGATATACAGGGTGTTGAAGTGGTATAACGTCTGTTTTTTCAGAGGGTTCTGCTTGTCTGTGAAGTACTTTGATTGCAACCCATCACAGAGAAAAATGAACTATCATTATACATTATTATCGGATCCTTGCCCATCAAATCAAAGTGCGGCTTTTTTGGTACTCCCCCTCCCCCCCCCGTTGACTTTTGAACGGTTTGACGTACAGACATGGAACAAAAACCATTTTGAATGGTATCACCGATACCGCTTTTTGAAATGAAAGACATTGTGATTGCTTGATAGAGGGGTCAGGGGCACATCAGTTTAGAAATTGCAAATCGTATGGAAGGTCAAGTGAAAACAGAATTCGATTTTCTTTTCAACAATCGAAAATTTTTTAGATTCATTTCGGATCTAAATGTTACCCTTATCCTGATGAATTTGAATGGCTTGATGCGGAAAGATAGAACATTTTGAATGGTATAACCGATACATCTAGTTGAGAGAAGATACATTGCAATTATTTGACAGATGACGCTGGGGGCATATCAACTTGAAAATTTCGAAAGGCAAAGAGAACGGAATTGTGAAAATACGTATCGGCAGAAATCGAAAAAATGATCATTAGGTTGGCATTCTCTTTTCAACGTTATATATTTTGACCCCATGCCAATTGAAATATTTAAATTGATGTGCCCCCACAGAGAGAAAAGACTGCAGCAGGTTCATGCACAACGTTGTGTAAGACACAGTTGTGTAAATATTTTACACAATTGTCCATTCTTTTATCTTACGCGTTTTGTGAAATTCAATAAATATTTGTGCAAGTCAATTTGTATAGTATTCATGCACTTCCACATTGCCTAAAAATACACAAAAATTTGCACATCTACCATAACACACCTTATATGGAAAACATCTACAACGCATTGAACTCATCTTACACCCGTTGTGCACTTTCTATTTGATATGCACAAATTGTATACTATTTCAACGCAATTATGTAATTTGCCACAACTTGACCAAGGCGTCGTCTCACCCTACTAAATACGCATGCGCGTCACTGCACCTGTCGTATCTTGAATGTCCAAATACTCCAATTGTCCAGTCCATCACTGTTTCATTGATCGAAGGGCGGAGCTGGTTGAGTGTATTTACCTTTTATTTATTATTTGCTCATGTGTATATGGTTTTGTGTCAAATGAAAGTGTTAAAATATTTGCTAATTGATAACAATATTTAAAGGTTAGTATTGTTATTATTTTTTGTTATAACATGAAACCTACAAACTGACGCATTTTCATCATTTGTAACGGTTTGAAAGGGGCATCCTCGTACCTACTTGAATAAATATAGTTTGACACGAAGATTACTATAAACGTTATTATTATTCAACGTGTTCCAAAATAACAAAATGTATGTATGGTTCATTTATGTTCTGTTAGGTATTTTGTGTTTCTTTTATTTTATTTGTAATCAGAGTTTATAGTTCAGTTATTTTTGTTATTAGTTCTTTGTGAAATAAACATTATTTGAATATGACATTTAATTTTATTTCAACCTCCTGGAAAATGAAGCTTATAATTTCTGAACAGAATAAGATATGAAGAAGCGAGCAGGTTGAATCTGATGCTTATTCTTATCTTATTCCGTTTGGATGTTATGTGCCTCACGTGTATCCTTTATGCCCGAATTTTTTTTTTTCAAATTTCAACAAACTTTCATAAAATGTTGGGAAGAAATGAAGTTTCAGAAGACATGTTACTAACAAAATATGTTTTTAAGTTTTTTTTCGAATGTTTTTGTTGTGTTCCAATAATGGAACCTTGAACACGAATATCTCCAGGTATAGAATTGGGAGGAAAGCTATGCAAATGAAATGTGTATAAAGAAATATGATTGTATTGAGTATTTATACATTAATTATTTAGTCAAAAATAATATTGATCAATGCTTCGTGTGAAAATATGCGAAACAATGTTCATGACAGTTAACTCTACATTTTCTACAGCATTTCATGGTATTCTTTTTGCAAACTGCACATCTATTCTGTTTTTCCGCTGCAACAAGATAATGTTCCGTTTGATCATATCCCACTTGATTTGGTACACGAGAAGGAATTGCTTTATGTGTAACTGGACGACCTCCACCAAATCCTGGTTGTCCGTACTTATGTAGGTATGTCTGAACGATTGTACGTCGAAACTTCAGTTGGTCCATTTTCTTACCGTTAACTTTTCTGATTAACTGCCAAGCATTTCGAATACTAACATCCACACAATAAGCAAATAGAGACCACCACCACTTCTTTGATCTAATCGATATCCTGTAGTTTTCTACGTTCTGATCCAATCTATCCACACCTCCCATATATCTGTTATATTGAGAGAAAACATATGGTCGGGTATCGGGAATCTTCTTTTTTTCAAAAGCTACCCATCTATCTACGAGACCTTCAGGGCCTGTTAAATCACAAGTACTAACAGTCAATGCGATTCTATTATCGTGCCAACTTGTTATGGTCACATTATTTTTCACATCGGTGCAAAATTCATAAAATCCTCTGGGCTGTTTTTCTTTGTATCGTGCTGTTGCTATTGCAAAACATTTCTTGATTCGCTTATATTTTATTGTACCGGTGTATCCTATACCTTGTTCTTGTAAGCGATTGGTTAATTTTAGTGATGAGAAAAAGCGATCACTATAAATCTTAAATGGTACATCTTTTGGCAAAACTTTCAAGAGGTCAACAACAACCGTTCCACCAACTCCTAATTCATTTTTTTTATGCATCTGATGGCTATTCCTCTTCTTAAAAGTTTTTTGAGATTATTCTGCAACCATACCAGAGTTGGTAGCTGTGATATCTTTTTTCAGTTTTCCTTGATAAGGTTCAAACTGCATGAGATAACCAAGTGGTTCACATAGGCACCACATTTTATAACCATATCGTATTGGTTTCCCTTTCGAGAACTGTTTAGCACCATGCCTACCGAAATATGGCACCATGCTTTCATCCACGCTCAACTTCTCTTTTAATTCTGAATGTCCGATGAACCTTTCATTTAGCATATCCATAAGAGGCCTCATTTTTCCAAATTTATCATCTGCTGGTAAATTGTCATTGTCGGAGCAGTGAAGATATCACTTGATTGTTTCGAATCTATTTCTTCTCATTGCATTTACAACAGCTTGGTTGCATGCCTTCGTCTCAATTTCCCACCACATTCTCCAGCGAGGAACTGAACAATATCCAGATAAAAGAAGTATAGCTGTGAAGCAGCGCATTTCTTCGATGTCAACATGAAAACTTGGGGAAAACTTTCCATCTACCAAGAGAATTCCACAACATTCTAGGAGAAAACTGCCGCACAGAAAACCTGATGTCCTATCTGGCCCACATAAACCTTTATAACATGATCTAATACCATAATATGTAGAACATTTATTATCTAGTCTGCGCTAATAACCTAAAGGGTTGATGCGCTTTAATCTGTAAATAATAAAAAAAATCATGGAAACTTGGATCTTTTTTCTTTCCATATGAGTTAGTCATCTGTGTTAGGAAGTTGAAAACTGTTTTATCGAAAAATAATTCGAAACATTCCACAGGATCTTCTGGAATCTGAGGCATTTGCCTAGGGCTGACATATTGGGGAAACAGGTGAGGTCTACTGACTTTTTCCAATCTCTAGTGTACGTTTTTGGCAATCTCTTCTTCAGTTCTGATGAAAATCATTTATATTCTCCACAACCTCCTGAATTCTAATTTCTGTTCACTATCAACGTCACTATCTTCACCAATAGTAAACGTTTCTTCTCTATTTGTTATTTTTGCAACGGCTTGAGCTTGTAGTTGACGACCACTCAGCTTGTTTATGTCATTGCATATTTATTCATCACCACTGTCTTCGGCACTTTCAGCACCATCATCTGGAGGTGTTATGAAAATATCATCTTCCCAAAATTCCTCGTCCTCTACAACTTGAATGATCTCTTCAGTTGTGTAAAATCTGAAAAATAGTAAAAACTTTATCATGGACCCATTCTTAACCAAAGTTCCAAAATTGGAACAATTGATAAAACACCATGCAATTAGTATTATACTGAATATATCCATATACATCGTACTGAGATTTGTTCAAAAGGTAATAAATGAATAATTATTACCTCTGGACACATCATAAAACAAATATGAGAACTGTATTTTACCTACTTTTTGTACGCCATTTTTGTACTGCTCACGTAAACATAACACGAGCAAATTAAATCACACTAAGACTTCGTATATACTACGACTGGTGATTATTCCTCGCTGTCGAGTCTGATATACACAGTTAGGCGATAAAACAAACATCTGGATGGCGAGAAACTAGTGGAGGGGGTAAAAATAGCACGTTCCAATATCGGAACAATGGGATTATATGGGTTAAAATTATAAATGGTACCTATAAAGTTTGGCATTGTACAAAAATATGTACAATATACCTACACAATGTATGTATGCGGAGTACACAAATTTGTGACATTTCCTATATTTAAAATACCTACACAATTTGTACAAACTAGGTATACAAATTGTTGCCATTCATTTTACAATTTATGCATTAACAGTACACAAGTTGTTGACATACGTCGCACAACATACCGATGAATTTTATATATTTTGTGTATACCACAAGTAATAATGCACAAAGTGGTGCAATAATAGAACATAAATTGTGTTTATTTTTCAAACAAAACATTTAATTTTTAATCATTCCTTGTATACGGTAAGTACACAATATTGGTTGATAAAATTGAATAAAAGTATTCAGAATGATACAACACTGAAATGTATCGTTTATACAATATCTTTGATACAATATTAAAGAAGAAAAATTTACAAATTGGTGCTGTCAACTTTTTAGAAACAAATTGTGCTGAAATTATTCACAATTGTGTAGGAAACATACATTTATTTCTCTCTGTGACCTTCTTTCTCATCGAGCAACCACAGTGTATTTTATTTAGTAGTATTGGTGATACCAATCAATATGGTTTTTTTTCCATGTTTTTACGTCAAACCGTTCAAAAGTTAACAGGGGTAGGGAGGAGACCAAAAAAGCCGCACAGTATGTAACTTTTTACAGAGTGGCTAATAAATGAGAAAGAATGGATTTGAAAACGAAAGCTATATCAATAGAAGTGAAAGGTTGAAGTGGAACTGATGATCCGCACCTTCAGTAGGTACAACAGGAATATCACAAGATTATGAATAATTGGTGAAAGATCACAAATTTCATTTGAGAGCCGATATGAATGAGAAAATGTGCGGGAGCTCTCGCTTAATGTATGTTAACACGAATCACATAAGAAATTTGTTTTCTTGGTTTCTTTCTTGAAACAGATAATTTCCATATCCAATTACCTCTCAGTAAAAATGTTCATGTTATGTCATTATTAGAAATGTCCAATGGCACTTGTCATTGAAATCCCTGTATATGTTGAAAATGTTGTATTAATGATTGATATTTTTTTTCAGAAGATTGGCCATGAAGGGGTGGTTTGATGCCTTTCGATGTGATGGTGGACCAACGCTTTATAACTTCAATAACAGAACAGCAGTGACTGGTGACGTTACAATTATCACATTCCTCGCTATCTTCACCACGCTTTATGTAGCGTTTTTGATAATTTTCTGTGGCATACGAAAAGAGGTGAGGAAATGTTTGAAAGTTGCAAAAAACATGAAAATCAGAATAAACATGGAATGACGGTCACACAATGAGGACAAATATTATGTTTCCGATTTTCTTCGCACATATTTGTATATATTCCTATATATCCTATTCATCAAAACCTTCACGCACTCACTGTATAGTTGCTTCAGATGAAAATGGGTTCTAGCATAACCCTATATTTCACCGTTAAATGATCAATGGTGATTTGATAATAAGATAGCCAATGTGGGTCTGGTCGTTGAGTCATTAGTACCAGCGCAAAACTAGTGTAGCTGTCCAGAATATTTCTCTAGAAAAAAAAACATGTTAGTCACCATTCAAAGTTAACAATGGATCATTCTCGGTATATAATTATACGATTTTGTTAACAGGCAACTGTTTATGATTTGAAAATTATTGTTTGTCTGTTACTATGTCCATTAAGTTTGCTCACTATTTACAGGAAAAAGATCCGAGGCCTGTATTGAATAAATATACAGGGGTGTCCCAACGAAAACTTTCCACACGGATTTACTGGGAAATGACAAATTATTTTCGGAAACGCTGAAACACGTCGATTTTGATTTCTAGGGAGACACATGTCAGTGATGAATTTAGTCACGCAACTTCATCCCCCTGACAGGGGCGGCTACCCCATTGCGAATCATCATAGGGAACTTGGGTCGAGTGATACACCATCTTAAAGCTCTCGTAATTCTCTATCCAAACGTTTAAATTTTTTCAAAATTGAATGACTGGTAATTGAGATTAGAGTGATAAAAGGTTTAATTTAAATAATCAATATCGTACCTGTTCTTATCGAAATTCAATTTATTAATTGCTCGAAATGAGCCCCTCCTACCTCCATACAATGATAAAGTCTACTTTCGAAACTATTACGAACGTTTTCCAATACTTCTGGAGTTATTCTGTCGCACTCGTTTACAATTCGACCACGTAGATCCTCTAGTGACTCTGGCGGAGTGGCAAAAACTTTGCTTTTGAGATGCCCCCATAAAAAATAATCCAACGGGTTAAGGTCCGGTGATCTAGCTGGCCACTCAATTGGTCCTCGTCGCCCTATCCAATGATTGGTATATCGTTCATCCAGAAAGTTTCTAACCGCCACTGCATAGTGAGATGGTGCTCCATCTTGTTGAAAATGGAGGTTGTCTTCCGAATAATCTCTATCGTTTTCGATAATATCCGTTATCATGGGATCGATGGCATTCTCAAGAAGATGTAAATACATTTGTCCATTCAAATTATTATCTATAAAAAGTGGTCCAATAATATTTTTGCCAAAAATACCACACCAAACATTCAACTTCTGCGGAGTTTGTGTGTGGACCTCACGTATTAACCTGGGATTGGTATCGCTCCAGTAGCGGCAATTGTGACGATTTACGTTTCCATTAGCAAAAAATGTACTCTCGTCTGAAAAACAAATATTGAAGAGCAAATTGGGATTTGTTCTCAGACGCTCAGACATTTCCTCACAAAACTGTTGACGTCTGTCAAAATCGTCTTTGTTCAGTTCATGTACAAGTTTTGGTTTGTATGGATGGAATCGATGTGACTTGAGAATTCTCTGAATACTCGATAGCGCTACACCTGACGCGTCAGCCAAGCTTCGAATACTTTGAGTAGGATCCTTAGCTACGTGTCCCAAAACCGCTACCTCAACAGCCTCGTTCCTTATCAGACGTTCAGGATGATGTTTCTGGTTTCCCACAGACCCAGTTCTTTCGAATTTCTCAATCAACGTTTGAACATAGGTATGAGATGCATTTTTTCCTGGATGCCTTGTATTGAAAATTCTAGCTGCAGCTCTTAGACAATCATCATTTTTGTAGTAAAGTTTCACTAACTCAATTCGTTCTTCTAATGCGTAAACCATTGTCAGGCAGAAACTCAACTCACAGAATACGAATCAAATGATATTTCCATAAGAATCATGCGAACTGTGAATTCATGCTGAGAACATACACGCAGGAGAACCATAAAAAACATTATATTTTTTGTCTAGAAAAAGTCAACAGAACAAAAACTAAGAAATATGGTTTCCGGGCTTCAGTGCCGTGGTCGGTTCACCTCTGTAGAGGAGGTTTCTTTGGACGTTTCGCTCACAATTGGGGTGGGCATCTTCCGCTTGTAATGTTGTATTCGCGAATAGCGACATAAAACTGAAACTTGGTTGAAAGATCTTCGCAATTAATAGTCCCAGCCTGGCTACTTACTTTGTTTTGACTAATTTGTTTTCGTTTTTCGTGGGGTGACTGGGTTACCTGACCGGATGGGATGTTGCCATTGTCTATCTGTCCACTCATTGAGTCTTAAAATAGTTCATAAATTGAATTTGAATAGGAACAGGTAAGATATTGACTATTTACATTGAACCTGTCAACAACACTAATTTCAATTACCATTCATTCGATTTTGAAAAAATTATCGACGTTTGGATAGAGAGAATAAAGAGAGCTTTAAGATGATGTATCACTCGACCCACGTTCCCTATGATGATTCGCAAGGGGGTAGCCGCCCCCGTCAGGGGGATGAAGTTGCTCGACTAAATCCATTACTAACATGTGTCCCCCTAGAAATTAAAATCGACCTGTTTTCGCGTTTCCGAAAATAATTTGTCATTTCCCAGTAAATCCGGGTGGAAAGTTTTCGTTGGGACACCCTGTATATCATTCTCTTTGTGGTGTGACAACGTATACTCAGTTGGTTGGATAGTTTGAGGCTGACGTTCGAGATACCGGGTTTACGCTGGGGTGTTCCTTAAGACCGAGACCTGCTGGGGGTCTATTATTGTATCGTTCTGTCGTCAGTGGTTCCTAGTTAAACAGGCCTGTGTCTTGCACTAGGTTTTTTAGTGTATTTAGTAGGTGTTTCGGATTCATGCCTGTTTCTCGGTTGATCTGAGAAATGCAAAAAGCAGAGAGAACTGGGTATTTGAAAAGAGTTGTGCAACCAATATTGAGAAATATGGCCCAATTACCCTCCTGAGCATTTTTTCCAAAATTATTGAAAAACTCATTCGCAAGAGAATTACAGATTTATTCACAAAGCATGAGGTACTTACTAACTGCCAACATGATAGTTACTAAAGATTTTGCGGATTACTGCATGCAAAATACACATATAATGAATCATAATGAAACAAAAATAATCGAGTTCCAAACAAAACATGAAATGATTTCTAATTTCACTTTTGAAATCAATGATAATATCGTTAGCTGCTCCACTTTACCTAAATTCTTAGAGATGCTCATAGATTGTAACTTAAAATGGGAAGAACATAATAAGTATTGTACTGGACCCAGCTGTTTACATCCTGGTCTGAAGTAGTGGATGGTCACAATCTGTAGTCGTGATATTGACTTGGGCGTTGTCACATCTCATAAGTCGTAAGTCTTTATCATAGTCAAAATTGTCACTATACGTATTCAATTCGATAACAATCGAAGAATGAAGGAGGGTGAAGGTGACATTATCATGCAACTTAAACCTGTATTACGAGTTTAAAAATCTAAACTATCGAAAAAAATCATTATTTGCGTCTTCAAATGGTTTTGTAGAGTATGTTGTGTCTGATCGTTTGTCAACGCTGCTTTATATGAATGTTCGTTTTCCACAAAGTAAACTTCTGACAGTTCTGACATATTGCTTTTTTGTGAGATTATTGTTGAAATACTAGTGTTTTTCAAACTCGTTTGTGTTATATAGTGGCATTATAATAGACAGAGAATTATATACTTAGTGCAATCTTCTTGGGTTAACTAACAATCCATGTGTTCGAACCCGAATATCAGATTCCATTCGTAAGTACCATAGGCCTTACAGTGGGTATCAATATTTTCGTCGAACAAAATTAAATTAAAACGTGTATTCAAACCTTCATGTGGAGATAATGAAATAGACACTTCAAGAAACTTTGACTATACTTCACTAGGTCTTTGGATAATGCCAAAAAGTCCAAGAAATGTCTATCAAAATTTGGATTTATTTTTTATATTTCCGCAGCTGTCACAAAAAAGCGGCTTTGTTGAAAAAGTTGTGGATGAAATATTCAACTGAATGTGTTCGAAAGTCGGTAAAAATTTGGTTTACTGGGAATCTGCTGTGAAAAAAAATAATTGAACTGTTTTGTTTTGAGGAAATGCTCTATTGCCAAGTTAGTCACTGGTTAGTTACTGGAAATCTGATATGAAGATCAATCAAAGTGGACAGCATTCTATTTAATCAGGTGGTACCTATGCTATGACATTTTGACTTTGCGGAAATCCGCTATTGCCAAGTTATAGATGCGGGAAATGATTCAGAGAAGCTTTATAGAAATGTTCAATGTAGAGTATTAATATAGATTTTCGGCCGATTTTAATGGTGCTATTTTTATTTTGGTGAAATGTGCTGTTATAAATTACCAGAACCGCGCACGTTGTCGGCCATGGACCAAATTTCTAAAAACGGGACACAACCTAACCTAACCGAGCTAACCTAGCTATCAAAGTTGCTGGTAATTCGGTCACTGATTAGTATGAGAAGTTTAAATCACAGCAGATGCTCGCTGCGCTCGCATTTTATAAACCACTAGCAGAAAGAGACACGCTGTAACTTTTGTTGCCACGGAAATGAAGTTAAGAATTCAACGATGTTGCGCATCATTTAGTTATTTCAAGAATTTCTAACGTATATCATTTGAACTTGAAGTGAGATAACCTAAATGATTGAAGAACTGTGGTCGGAAGATTCATCACATCAATCAGTTGAAACAGACTCTTTAGGAAAGGATTTTCAAAGATTTTCATCTTTCTTTATTGTCAATGACAAGTTGCTCACGAATTTTTGAGGATCCTACTGGATGGTCTACATGCTGACGTAAATTGAATTACGGAGAAACCTAATCGCCTTATCGCCAGATATCGACGAAGATTTAAGTGATAGTGCAGAAGGAGAAGAGGCTTGGTCAAAATTCTTGATGATGAACAACTCTATGATTGTAGAACTCTTTGTTGGTCAACTGAAATCAAAATTGAAATGTACATATTGGGGTCATTGTTCTGTCACGTTTGATCCATTTTGGGACATTTCCGTACCCATTCCGCTAAGAAAAAGCAAACTGAGAATATCAGATTGTTTGGATTCATTCACTAGTGAGGAATCTCTGGACGGTGATGAGAAACCTATTGCTCAAAATGCAAAGAAAGACGGAAGTGCACGAAATCTGTATCGACCTAAATGAAATAAAAATGTAAAGTATTTTCATAATAGGGATGAAAATTCATAATGATATTCTTTGAGCAAAATTTCCTTAAATCTTTTTTAATGATTTCCAGCGCCCACGACTTGGCAACATTGGCGCATTTCTGCAAGGTTCAAATTTGATAACGCAATTCATCTTATTGAGTAGTATGGTATCCACTCAGAACTATCCTCATATCAGATTTCCAGTTATCTAAAAACACCAAAACTTGGCAACGGCGCATTTCCGCAAAACAAAAATTATATCATTAGAATAGGTTGAAGTTCCATAATCGAGAAGTTCAATTGTTTTTTCCATATCAGATTTCCAGTAATCCGCAGAGGTCTACTTGACAACAGAGCATTTCCGCAAAACAGAAATGGTATACCATTACAATTGGCGGAGGGTCCACAATCGTTACGTTGAATTGTTTTTCCATATCAGATTTCAAGTAAACCTAAGTTCAGTCCATGTATTTATTGAATATATAAATTACCATTTTTTAGTCAACACTTTAAAAAAAAAAATTTCAGTCGACTGTCTTCAGCTTTCCATTCATTGAAATCGAAAGTCTTAAATGTCTATTATTTTTCATTTTGCTAACTTTGTGAACCTAATTTTCTAAGGATCGATACTATCTCAGTCAATGAAGTATTGCATGACATCAGGTATGTCATACGCGGTTTTTTATTTATGAAAAAAAGCTTTTACATACCGGTAACAATGGAAAACATTTTGATCACAGACTCATCATTCCAGGTTTACTATGCATTTGTGTATTCTACAATATCATACAACAGTACAGTATGGGGCTAGGTATCACATACAAAATTAGTAGTCGACAATCATGCAGACAGGTCTTCAAAACAAAACGGATCCTCATGGTAACAGGGATTTGTTTGTGTCTCATCAACCCTTAAGGTTATTAAGGACATTCAGTTGACATTGATATTATTGATGTATAACTAAATTTTGTCTACACACTAAGTTTTGTCTACATACTAAGTTTTGTTAACATACTAGATTTTGTCCAAAAGGTTACTGTGTTTCAAAAAATTTATCACGTTTTCAGTAACATTACGTTCTCCTAAGGTGTGGATAATACTCTCTGGGATGTTATTGTCCTGTCTTTGTTGGTAGTATAATGGGCATTCTTGAATAATGTGTTTCACAGTGATTTTTGTCTGGCAAATATCACAGTGTGGTTCTTCTGTTGTTTTGTCTATGATGTATCCATGGGTAAGTCGTGTATGTCCTATGCGGAGTCTTGCGAGAAGGACCTGATGTCTTCTGGGCATTGAGGTCTTTCCATGGACTGACTGACATCTTTATTTCGCTTAACTATGACCCACTGGTATTCCATTGTTGTTGCCAGCTATTGATCAATATTTTTCTCGCGACTGTTTTGAAATCGGACTGGACAATTGTGTTCCTACATGGGGGTACTTCGCTTTTTGCTGCATTTTTTGCGATAAGGTCGGTTTTTTCATTTCCCTCAATGCCTATATGGAATGGAATCCATACGAACATAATGTTCTGTTCGCTCAGGTGCAGATGATGAAGGTCTACTTTTATCTTTTGAAGGCTTGTATTGTTAGATTTGGGAGAGGCTCATTATGGAGCTGAGAGAATCAGTGAGGATAAGGGTGTTCGGAATATTTTCATTTTTTGCATAATCCATGGCTTTCCATAGAGCATAGAGTTCTGCGTTGAATACACTAAATGTCGGAGGGAGTTTATAAGCGGCCTTGTACTGGTTTGTCGAGAATGCTGTAGCTGTTCCTTCAGGGGTTTTGGATCCATCAGTGTATATATGCGAATATGCTGGCAGTGTGTCAAGAATATGATATAATTAATGATGAATTTTATTGCAGCAGTTGAAGTGCTAGTCATAGCGCTCATGATACACAGACAAACAATCCTCTGAATTTTTCCGAGGTGGTTTTTGCCTGTCTCTGTTACATTTTGAGCAACCACAAAATTGAACCATATGTGATTGTGAGTTCTCGTGTTTTCTCAGAAGCTCTCCAGCGTATCATGAACAATGATTTGCTTTTATGGATAACATGTTCCAGACACATGTTTTCATCTAAGAATATTGACATGATCAGCAACGTGTAGTGTTACTCCAAAGAATATAGGTTAAGTCCTCCACAATTCTTTCGAGTGTGAAGAAAAATTGTGTTATTCCTGGGGTTTGCACTCAGTCCTTCTTTTTTGCACCATGCTTTCAAGGTTCCTCAGTGCAGGGGTTATTTTGGTAGACTTGTCCTGTACGAGGACTACTATTTCATCTGCGTATCCCTGATCACATAAAGTTTCCATCAGTTCGCCTACTACAATATACCACATTAGGGTGATAGTATCTAGCTCTGTGAGTTTCCTCTGGCAATTTTTAGCTTCTTGGAGTCTTCAGCATTAATCGTGTCCGCCTGCCGGTGGTTTGACCAATGGTTTGGATAGGTATGCTGTTTCAGGTGTGAAGGCCGGTCCACAAGGGTTGCTTTCTGAGCAAACAAAATTTGAGAAAATTATTCAATTTATTGGTGGATAATTCTTATCCCAACTATCTCTTGAACATATTACTATTTTCAACACAAGACTTTTCGAATGATACCATGAGAGAAATTTCTTATAATGAAGGCAATTTGGATAACCAACTACCAAATATTTTGAAAAAATTTAGATCAATACCTTATATTAGAGAACTCACTTCCAAAATTAATAATATCCTCAAACAAGAAACTGACTTCGCCATAACAAATAAACCCAACAAAACTGTTGGTAAACTTTCACAAAACTGAAAGATGAGACTTCAACACTTGATAAGGCTCGCGTAGTATATGAGATAAATTGTAATGAATGCGATAAAAAGTATATTGGCGAAACATCAAGGAACTTAAAATCTAGAATAACTTCACATAAAAGTGATATCCATTTGAGAACAAATGCTTGTGCTTTATCTCAACATGTTAACACTACTGGGCATCCCATGTATTTTACCAATATTTCAATATTAGCAACACAGAATAATACCTTCAAAAGATGTTTTTTGGAAATGGTTTATATCAAAAATAAAAACTATCCATGAACAAGAAAACAGATATCCTAAATTTAAATGTAATTTTCTCTAACATTCTAGAAATTTAAAAGAATATTCGAGAAAGAAAATGTTTGAATTATTTAGAATTCATCCTAATCAACCTTTCACTCAGATTTCATGGTTTATTTCATTTAAACACTCTATATATAACTATTCACTTATTAAATTTTATAACGTCACTATGACAAATATTCATTTACTTTTTGGTACGTCCATCAGTTTTATGTATTTTCTTTACAAAGTTCTGTTTTATTATTTATTTTACAATCTCGCTTACTGTAGGTAAGTACTTTTTTACGTCTTTATTTATACAAATATTATTGTTAATTCCAATTTTAAAAAAATCTGTTTTATTTTTAATTTCTTTTTGAACATAAATCCTCCCAGAGTCGAAGCCGTTTCCAACCGAGATGGCCAACCTTATTGTGATACGTGTGCTGGGTTTAAAAAAAAATAATAAAAATTGTTGGAGACGAGATTTGAACTCGGAGCTCCGGGGTGGTAGCTAGTTACTCTGTCCACTAACCCACCATGGGTTACAATTCCACTAAGTGAGTAGTGTTTTTACGTACCTTGATTCCCTAATATCTGAAGAATGGTCATCTGGACAAGCTAGCAGTTAGGCATGCGAACATAGCACATACTAACACTACTCAATCTTACACATTTCGTTCGTTTAAAAATAAGCAATGTCTGACGGCCCTGGGATCTTGGACTATTATGCCTTGAACTAAACTTTGGTATGTTGTTCTATCACTTGTGCCGGATCTGTTTTGAAGTCGATCCAAGCCTTTCGATTAACTGCATTTTGCGGACATGCAATGTCATTTTATTTGCGAATGAAGTCCGACATTACGTAATAAAACCCAAGACCTTGACTTGAAGGTCGTGGCATTATTTACATAGCGGATGTTTAGTACTGATGATCGACTAACTCATGATCCTACAATTTTCTCCATAATTGAAGAATGAGGTGAACGAATGGTGGCCATCGTTTGTAGCATTTTCTAATTGCACCAGATTATGCTCCGAAGTATTTATGCAAAGATGTATAGGTAGTCATGCAGACCTATATTTTTCAAACATTAAATTCTAATCTAAACAGTTAATAAAATTTTTATACTCATGTCACTAAAATGCCATTTAGCAAAATGATCAGTTAATATAGTGATAAAAGGTAATTTTCAATAACATCACCTTGGCAACTCCATTTTTTCAATACATCACTATGGGTACTGTTTGATATTAGTAATAAAAACTTTATGTCAATCAATAGATCATTATTTTGTAATAAAAAAACTAGTAGGAAACCGACTATGCCATTATATGAAAGACAGCCCGTAATTATATTCTGTTATAGTTGAAGATCCACGGGTCTAAAACCGCGATAAGAATATACACGTCTTCCGTTTGGTGAGATGAAAGTCCATTCCTCGAAAACCCCAAATGCCAAATATATTTGAAATCGGACAGGGCCGACTCCAGTACGAAGGAAAAATGTCCATTGATTTTTTCGACGGTTTATATATCTTCCGTTAAGATGATTTTGTTTAGAAAGTGACAAGCAATCATCTGACAAAGCGGCAGTCGATTTGGTTGAGGCGCACAATTTTGGGACCCAAAATCGATCAAAGCAAAAATTCAACGTCTCATATATGCTTAAATTTGTGTTTCTTCAATTTGTTATGGTCTTTCCTTCGGAAATATTCAGGTCAAGATCAAGGAGTGGGGGCGTTTGAAAACCAGTCAGTTTGTGACCGTTTGCTGGTTTTACGTTTCGGTAGATATGGTCCGGAACATACCGTCAGCCAAGTTTGACCCTCAAACGAGGTCAAGATCCAGGGTTAAAATGAAACGAGAAAAAATGAAAATCGCGACCCCCCCTCCCCAATTTTCTTGAAAAATTTCTGAACTCGTGAAATTAAAATCGGAAAAATACGTCAAAATAGTGAAAAATATCTGAACGTCGAATATAATGGTTTAAAAAAATGTCTCCCCTCCTATCCCCTCTCAAAAGCTATATAAAGAAAGCAAAGTAATTCGAAACATGTTTCAACAGTTTTGAAGTGGTAAATAATGATGGAAAAATCGATTGGGGGCTCGCACGAAAATAATTAGGAAAACTCGCGAAAAAATCCGTTAAAATAGTGGAAAATTACCTGACCATTGAATAAGGCGGTTTCAAAAAAAATTACCCCTCTTTTCCCCTCGAAAGCTGGATTGAGAACGCGTAGAAATTCGGAAAAATTTCCAACGGTAAATTAACAGACAAGCGACCGTGCAACAATGACGCATCAATTGAAATGAACAGACCATATCAAAAAAAAGTAAAAAACAAATAAATAAATAAATTTAAATGCACTAAAAAGAAGAAAATTAATTTGACAATTAATTAAACCCATCATTTTGTTACATTATGAAATTTTAAACGATATAAAAGCTTGTCGCGAGAATAAATCATGAGATGATTCATTTTACAATAAGAAATACATAGATAATTCTTGCGACAAGCTTTTATATCATAAAATTTTTTATAATATATCAAAATGGGTTATAATTCACATTAAAATCATTTTTTTTCTTCTAGTGCATTTAAATAAAACCTTGTCTCTAAAAAAAAATTTCTGAGTTTGTTTATTCAAAAATTCAATTGAGTTTAATGAACGTAGAAACTTTGCACTCTAAGAGTCAATCGCTGTGTTTACTGTCAATGAGCCACAGCAACCGATGATAGTTTCATTACTGAGTCAAAAAAAGTATCAAATATTCCTGAATTCAAATTCGCCGTATTTATTGTCAGTGGGCCACAGCATAATATGATTTTCTCAACTCAAAAACAAATTTCAGAATGCTGGAGTCAAAAGTTTTATTTAAAAATCTTCCGTTGAGACAAAATTCATGTCTAATTTTTACCAGAATAAGGATATACAAAATGTTCGTCAAATTACGGAATCAATTTGAATATAATAGATTCACGACTTCACGAGTGTCATCATTTACGACATAGTTAAAATAATAGAAAGGAAAAGTACTTTTTCCAATTTTGCTCTCTAGAGAGAAAAGTCCCTCTGCTACTCAGGGATGAAGTATGAGTTTCCTCCCTGATGTGTACTTTCTATAGGAGTAGGAGAAAAACGATATTGATTCACGTTCCATGAACGTGATAGTGGACGTCTGTGGTGTACAGTAGTCAAGCGCACTCATTATCAAATTACGTTCAAGTTACGTTAAAATTTCTGGAATTTACCTGCCCTCAATTAATTTTATCCTACCTGTTTCAGAGTTGATGAGAAAAATTCTACTTGGAAATTAATGACTATTATAATAACTATTGATGGTGGTTATGTGGAAGAGCGTGTAGTGCGAATATTGCCACCCGGTTATCTTTATATTATTCCTTAATTGTTTTTTCTTAATAAAGGCACATTATTATTATTATTTTTTCCTGTAAGGAATGTACCAGTCAGGCCCTGTCTCCGGTGCTCCGATACATCCGGAGGGCGAGCTGGTGTCGTTAACCCCAATAATCACTCCCTCGTCCGTAGGGTAAGTGACTATTGGGTCCGAGAATCATGTGCCCTGAGTAGACGGAGCGAACCAAGGATAACGGCCTTCTGCATTCGTGCTGCTAAGATTTCTGCCATATTACGGCAAGCCGGTATTATTTTTAAGTTAGAGAGCAGTATGTCCATCATTCCACCAAGGACTCCTATAATCAGAACCACCATTTTGACAGAATGGTCCGGATACAACCTGCGGAGTTCAAAGAGAAGATCTCGATATTTAGTCCGTTTTTCCTCCTCTTTTCGAACGATATTCATTTCGCCTGGAGTGGAAAACTCCATGACGAATATCGTTCTACTTTGGTGGTCGAGGAGGACAACATCAGGGTTATTGGCTTGTATTTGCCTGAGGGTGGGGAATGAGTAGTTCCAATAGATTCGGCACCTCTCATTCTCTACCACGGACTCAATATCCCCCGGAACATAAGGCAACACCGGTGTCTCGTCTATACCGTACGAGTGTCGTAGATGGTAGTACAACACTCGTAGCGTCGCGTTATGCCTGTGGATATAGGCTGAGACCGCATAAGATGGGCATTCTGATAGCAAATGCATAACGGTATCAGGTGCCCCACGACATGTCCTGCATCGGGTGTCAGGGACGTCTATACCCATCACGCGACTACGGTAGACAAGGGTGTTGAAGACACCATCCTGGCAGGCCATTATGAATCCCTCGGTCTCCGACTTGAGCTCACTCGACCTGAGGAAGGCAAAGGTCAAGCTTTTGGATAAGCCAAGGTTTTCGATGTTGTGGAAGAAGACACCATGCATTGGCTTATCTATTATATGTAGCTGTAGCAGGACCACTGTCTCCGCAGCTTTGATGTGAGCTTTTTGCTGAACGGGTCCCAACTCGGTGAAAGAGTTTGGGTTAACCCGTTCAGTGTCGAATACGAGACCGAGTTCATCGGCCGCACGGGTTGCTGCCTTGAAAAGAAATGCTCCAATCCCTGCTTTTTCATTGTCGCGGACCATGTAGTGAAGGGGATCTGAACTCCTGATGACTTCACAGGACCCATCCAGAACCATTCTGTTATGCAGACACTCCAAACTCAAAACTCCACGGCCTTCCCGTTGACTAGGAAAGTATAACCGTGGAACGGACGATTTAGGTTGCAAGCTCCTATTGAGATGCATCATTTTGCGAGTTTCAACGACGAGTTGTCGCAGCTCTTCCTTAGACCACTTCATCACTCCGAAAGAGTATAGAAGGATCGGAACAGCAAACATATTAGTTGCAGTAATTTTGTTCTTCCCCGACAGTTCTGATGCCGCAGGGGGTGCCGCAGTTGTACCTACGGGTATACCTGAGTGCAATTATTATCTCAGGCGCCTGACGGCAGGCCCTGCATCTAATATCAGGGACCTCTATACCCATCACGTGGCTTCGGTAGACCAAGGTGTTGAAGACACCATCTTGGCAGGGCATTATGAATCCCTCGTTCTCCGACTTTAGCCCACTTGACCTAAGGAAGACGTAGATCAAGTTCTTGGATAAGCCAAGGTCTTCAACGTTTCTGAAGAAGACCCCATGCAAAGGCTTATCCCCATGCAGCTGCAGCAGAGCTGCATTTTCTGCGGCCTTTACATGGGCTTTTTGCCGAACAGGTGCCAACTCTGTGACAGAGTTCGGATCACGCCGTTTGGTGTCGAAACTGAGACCGAGTTCATCAGCCGCACGGGCTACTGCCTTAAAGAGAAACGCTCCAATCCCTGCGTTTTCATGGTCACGGACCATGCAGAGAAGGGGGTCCAAACTCCTGATTACTTTACATGCTCCATCCAATACCATTCTGTTGTGAAGACACTCCAAACTCAAAAGTCCTCGTCCTCCTTGTTGTCGGTGAAGATATAACCGAGAAACGGACGATTTGGGATGCAAACTCCTGTATAGGTGCATTATCTTATGAGTCTTTACGTCGAGTTGTCGCAGCTCCTCCTGAGTCCACTTCATTACTCCGAAGGAGTAGAGTGAGATCAGAACGGCAAGCATATTTGTGGCAGCAACTTTGTTCTTTCCCGACAGTTCTGATGACCAGATCTGTCGGAGTGCTGATACTTGCCGCGGAGAGAGTTTTTGACAGTTATAACTTATTGAGAGTGGTGTTGTTCCACTCCCAAGTTGGTATACGTCTCTCCGGCACCCAGATGACGTAGGATGCTTCTGTCTATGAGCTGAACGTCTTCTCCGTAATCGTCGCATCGTCCTCTTTTGAGATGAACCGTTGCACATTTGTCGATCCCAAACTCCATGCCGATGGCCTGCGTATACTCCTCCACCACCCTCAAAGACTGACGTAGGTCCTTTTCACCTGAGGCATAAAGCTTAAGATCATCCATGTAGAATAGATGAGTCACCTTATGCCTCCGGTTGCTGGGGGTGTTATTATTATCATTATTATCATTGAGACATTATCGAGGAGGAGGAGAAACCTTTATTGTTCTACGAACGCAAACAAAGGGTTGTATGGAATAGGGACCAGCATCAATACTATTTTTACAGTTTCCAGACTATCGAATGCATCGAGAATTCTATGGTCATGAACCTTTCAAATTGATTTTATTCATGTTCAAATTAGTGGTCGTGATTCGGAGCATATTGGGCCACAATCTATTTTTCTTGTCTTTTAAATATCGGAAATGATCAATGTACTATTTGGACAGTAATTTCATTGCACTACGAGTCTGACCCAAATACTCCTTCTCGCAGTCCATACAGCTGATTTCATAAATCTCTGACTCTTCTTTTTCTTCTGTCTTATCCTTAGGAATACCCAAGATTTGTTTAATTTAATACGAAGTCAATTAACCGCCTTCATTTTGAGGGGTTTTGAAAATGCCGTTGAAAGTCCGAGTAGCTCGAGGTTCATTGGGATGACGACATGTTTAGGAGGGTTTTCCTCTTTTTGAAAAATTTAAGAGATATGAAGGGTTTTCTCAAATATATGTTGCCGAATCTGTTTTTTTTTTCAACAAGTCCACAGAATAACCGGAAATATCAGTCACCTCTAGAAAACCCTCCTGAATATGTCATCAGTCCTTATGTACATCTAGTTACTCGGGATTTAGAAAGTATTCTCAGAATCCTCGACATGAAGTTGGTATGTATATAAAACGTCGTATGAACTATAACAAATCTTGGGTACTCCAAAAGATAAGGCAGAAAGAAGGAAAGTCGAAAATTTATGAAATTAGCTGTAAGGACTGCGAGAAGTATTTGGGCCAGACTCGAAGGGCTATGAAAGTATGGCTCGAAGAGCACATTGCTCTTATATGATGCTCAGACCAGAAAAATCGAATGTGGCCCAACATCACATCCATCGATTCGAATACACAAGTTTGAAATTAATTAGACAGGTTCATGACTATAAAATTCTAACTGCATTCGAGATTATGGAAACTCTAAAACTAGTATGAATGTATACACCCGTTGTTCGTAGTATAATGAAGGTTCTCGACTTCACAATAAAGTCACTATTCATTGATTTCCAAGATTTTTTTGTCATCAAATCCAAAACAAGTAGGATAAAATTAATTCACAGCAGGTGAATAAAAAAATTAGTGTGACAATAGAGTGGGCAATTTGATAATGAGTGCACTTGACCACTCGGAATTTAGGTCAACAATTATATTAGATCATTTTATGTAGTCATTCAATGAGTAGTATAAATAGGAGTAACGTAGAATGAGTACTTTACTTAGCGTTCAGCTCCTGAAGATGCTAACTTTGTTGGCGAAACGAGCGTCGAGTGTGATTTTGAGGTAGTTTTAGTTTTGGGTAGTTTCTATTTCTTGAATTTTGGCCTAATACCAAAACACCAAACTGTAGTTTCTTTTAGTAGACTTGAACTGAAAACCTATGCTGATCAAGGATCATGAGCTCAATTTTATCAAACATAGAAAATAATATATTTTGATCAGATTGATGAAAAATAATATGTAAAATACGTTTGGGATTGACCTTACTCGTAATATCACTGAAGACCCTCTTTACCTGACTTGAATGACAATGTTCTTTATCAATGTTAAATATTTTCATCAGAGATGTAATAAACATTCAAACGAAACATTAGTTTAGCGATGATACAAATCTTCAAAGCAAAATTGCTCGTTATGTATCTGAATTTGGGCATATCAGACAGAAATAACCTCGCGACATGTTGAACTTCCCAAATCTATGATAGTAATTGCGGTCGAGGTTTATTAGGTGTCGGAGTTTTTCTTTTGATAATTACACGTTACTGAAATGACATAAGGATGAAATTTCGATTAACATGTCTATTCTCAGTATTACAATAGCTATTCGTGTATTAAGAGCGCAAAGTGATATATTGTCGCTTGACAAAGATAGGTACCGCTCGACGCGAAGCGGAGCGCGGTAATCTTTGGAGAGCGACAATGACACTTTGTGCTCGAAATACACACAAAATTTTTTTCTACAAACGCAGTTTTCAGAAAAAGAAACACCAGATGCTTTATTCAACAAAAATACATCACATTATAACAAACTTTCATAATGTATATGCTAACCAAATTGCACTAAATTCAAAAAATACTAATCGCTTCTCAAACTACTAAAAGCATTAAATATTAAAATTTACCTTTTTTAGTAGATATTCTCCATCGGGCGCTTCTTGTAAAAATTTGTGAATATCTTCAGTGGTGAATGTTTTGACTGGCACCACGTCATGAATTTTCTGTATTGTAATTCATATTTCTTCCTTGATATCTCTGGTAGGAGATTCAAAGTAACAATTTTTGCACTTTCTGCTACATCAGGAGGAGTGTTTGATAATTCGCTGTCACTATCATCAATCATCATGCAGAAATACGTTGGAGAAGCGAGCGTTTTCGAAATATTTCCGCTCTAGAGCGCAAATGCTGTCACAAAATGACATTTCACGGAAAACGTCGACTTTGCGTCGAAATCTGAAAGCGTCAAAGGCTACTTTGTAGAAAAACAAATTTTGTTGTGCGTTTTTCCGAATTTATCAATACCGATACTGAGATACTCTCAAGAAAATTTTCTTTTGAGAAAGATGTTATAATCTGCAGTGGTATTTTGAAGTAATGAACCTCAGCTGACAAAACCGACTCGACTCTAGATCTGCTGATCATTTGATAATCAAGTATATATTCTTACACTCTGAATTGACGAAAGTTCTTCATTAAATAAGTATTTTCAAAACTTCTGTGTTTGTTTTCAAAATGTAAATTTATGCATATGTCCATTATCAATATATCCCCGTAGGTGATTAGGTACATAGTACGCCCATAGAGTAACGTATACATTCATCATTAGCTGAATAAACGATAATGATGAATATTCCCGAGAAAGATAGATTTTTTATTTCAATTAGCTGTGTTCTGACATAATTTATTATAAACGATGACCTACCTTTGAGTAATAGTTTTTTGAATTATATACCCCATTTTTTTCAATATCCGGAGATACCTTGCTGAGCTAATTCCGAAAATGTGTCACAAGTTACGTCAGATAGTACAGGGAGGGCAACAATACAAAAGGTGATAACAAAAATTGAATAGAAAGTAATACACAACTATTTTTACAAAACAATACATGAGGAATAAACTTAATGAGAATATTTAATGAAATAACGTAGCTATAGAGCTTCAAAAACAAGCGAACAAAATGCACACAACCCCATGAAAAGAAGTCAAATGGGGCTGTAATCAGGGGATTAAGAGAACAAATCCACTGTTTCCCTTCTTCCTATCCACTGACATGAAGAGGTTCTGTTCAAAAACGTGTGTTGAAAAAATGTGGCGGTGCGCCATTTTGTTGAATCCAGATATTGCGGTCTGAGTTACTGGCCATTTGAATATGAAGAAAAATCTGGATATACTCAAGAACTAATGTTTTTGGTCATAAATCAAGAAACAGTGCTCCCGTCAAATTTTCATCTGGGCAATGTGGACCAATAATTGTATTTCTCACAATACCAGCCCACATATTGACCTTTTGTGGTCGTTTCTTATTTTATTCTGGCATCTGGTGTGGATTTTCATAAGAATAATAATGGGTGTTTTACCGATTAACATGCCCGTTAAAGAAAAAAGAAAACGTTTTCTTTTCTGAAAATAAAATGATGGCAATTAAATTGTTATTTACTTCATTTTGGTGCATCATACAGGGTGGGGCACTGAAAACGAAGCAGATCGAATATCTTCAAAACGCATGTGTTGCAAAAGAAAATGCAAAAACACATCGATTTTTAATCCAAGGAATACATTTTCCTGTCAAAACCTCAACTGTCATACCTCTGCCCCCACCCGTTTGTCACTATCACCCAAACAATCAAAATAGGGAAAGTAGTGACACATCATTAAAAAGGTAATTTCGATAGGAATTCAGCCATGTCAATTTTCGCTACCTAGCTCTTCATTTTGGCGCACTCTTGCGGGAAAAAGAACTGTTCCGTATTAAAAATTATAAGACTTCATTTGCAAGTTAATTTGACATGAATTCGGTAACAATGTATTATGGAATTACTCTAAAGGAAACAACGAAATGGCGGCTCCAAAATGGAGGACAAGATTTGCAATTATGGTCCGATTAGATTCCAAATTGATATGTGGTGGTTTTCAGAATCAGAAATTATGATTTGTCAATGCAAGAAAACAATATAGTGGCTCCAAGATAGCGGACGAAATTTGAAGTTATGATCCGATTCGAACATACTAATTTTGATTGGAATGGGACCACAATTAGAAAATTTCGTTCGCCATCTTGGAGAAACCATCTTGTTTTTTTTTTCATTGATGAACAAATCATAATTTTCCACCCTGAAAAACACCACATATCAATTTTGAATCAAATGGGACCACTATTGCAAATATTGTCCTCCATTTTGTAGCCGGCATTTTGTTTTTTCTCTTAGAAAAATTCCATATTGTATTGTCACCAAATTTATGTCAAGTTAGCTTGCAAATGAAGTATCATAATTTGGGAAACGGAACTTTTGTTTTTCCCGCAAGATGGCGCCAAAATACAGAGTGAGGTAGCAAAAATTGACATGGCTGAATTCCTTCTGAAAATACATTCTCAATGATGTGGCACAACTTACTATTATCCCTATTCAAATTGTTTGGGTGGTAGTGACCAAGGGGTGGAGAAAGAGGTATGACAGTTGAGGTAATTATAGGAAAATATTCTCCTTGGATAAAAAATCGACATTTTTTGCATTGAAGATATTCGATCTGTTTCGTTTCAGGTGCGTCACCCTGTATAATCAAAGAATTCAGTTTAGACGTCAGAGTCGTCTTCAGACAATTCATGGCTGAGGCAAAGTTTATAGGGATATAAGGTATTATACCTTTTGAAAATGTTCAACTCATCGAGGGGAAATCCGGAATGTGAAAAAAATGGTGTGGTCCATTAGAACAACCAGTAATGACAAAAGTAGGTCACCTTGTATACTAAATAATTATTAGAAAAAGGGTAAATTACAATAAAAAATTGACCTTTTCGAAAATTTTCAATAATAATGCAGTTGTCTTATTTAATGGAACCACTATACAGTGCGGCTTTTTTTAGTCCCACCCCCTGTTAACTTTTGAACGGTTCGACGTATCAACATGAAAAAAATGTTTGGAGAGTTTCACCGATACTATTTTTTGAAACAAAAAACTGGTGATTGCATGACAGGGGGCGCTGGGGGCACATCAACTCAAATTTTTTAAATAGCATGGGGAGTCGAGTGTCACATTGTTGAAAAGATAATTCAATTCTCTCCACAACCATCTAAATATTTTTGAATTTTGTTGAGAATTTTTTTTCCAATTTTGATTTTTATGTCTTTCAAAATTTTCGAGTTGATGTGACCCCAGCGCCATCTGTCGAGTAGCAATATTTCTCCTCTCAGAACGTAGTATCGGTAATACCCTTCAAAATGTTTTTGGTTGCATTATTCCACAACAAACCGTTCAAATTCATCGATGTATGAGTAGTTTTCAGATCCGCATTTATATTTGATATTTCCAATTTCAATTGCAAGAAAAATGTCAACAAAATTCAAAAAAAAATTAAATGGTTGTAAAGAGAATTGAATTCTCTTTTCAACGATGTGACACTTGACCTCCCATGCCTTTTAAAAATTTTTGGTTGATGTTTCCCCCCGCGCCTCCTGTCGGCAATCACCATATTTTTTATCTTCTTATATTTTTTTTTCTGATGAAAAAATTCGTTATCAATATTTGTGGCTCGGAAAATGTCAGTGGCATAACTTCATTCATTTTGAACCTTGCAACTATTTCATTCAAAGTTTAATACTGAACATCCTTCACATAGTAAACTCAAAAGCAGAAAATATGATCGGAGATCGGACACGTTTTCCATGAAGGTGAGTCTAAATCGATAAATGGTCAATTAGGTATGACTTCGGAAGCTTGCTTTTTGGGACAGTCTCTCAAAAAGTGATCTCCACCACATCCATAGCATTCAACTTGGTATTTCTTGAGGTGAAATGCAGATTCAAGATTATGTTCTTGCTTCTCAGAATCTTTGAATTTCAGTTCAGCGTTAAGTAATCTACTTTTTACAAATTCTAAGGAGATTTTGGATGAAACAATCTCTATAGCTTTTATTACTGTGTCATACTTTTCTGGCATGGTTAGTAACAAGTAGCATACTTTGTCACTCTCATCCAGCGATTACTTTCTCTCCACATAGTTCTGGAGAGAGAGGCAAGATGGGCAACATACAGACTTTATCAAGCGGCCATTAGTCTACCGCAGGCATGTGTCATGAGAGGCAGCGGCATGCTGGAGGGCATAATAGCTCACAACATTCTAGGAATGCCCTCAGACATCATGCCTAAAACTATCAACCTTCACACGTCCTACACTGTGGTCTTTCCCGAAAGAGAAGACTGGGTCCGGAATGAAACCAACCTATCTAGGGCAAATGAACGTTGGTTCACCGATGGTTCCAAAACTCAGGAAGGCGTCGGAGCCGGAATATATGGGATGAACCCAGTAGTGAAACGCTCGTTCAGTATGGGCAAACTAGCTACGATATTTCAGGCAGCGGTATATGCCATTGAAATGTGTGCCAGGGAGCTGGAAAATCGACACCACACACGAAAAACAATAAAAATATTTTCAGATAGTCAAGCAGCAATTAAAGCGCTCGAATCCAACTGCTTTAAATCTAGGGCAGTATGGAACTGCAGATACACCTTAAACCGACTGGCGCAACGCAACAACGTTATCCTAGTCAGGATACCAGGTCACACAGGCCTAGAAGGAAACGAAATAGCGGACGCCCTAGCAAAAGGGGGGGCCGAAACAACGTTCACTCGACCAGAACCGGTAATCGGTTTAGCATATAGCACTGCCAAGAATGTCATAACAGCTTGGGCAGACAATAAAAGACTCGAGTACTGGCGTAGTCTACCGGGCCTAGCCCATTTCAAAGCATTTATTGCATGTACAAGGAAAAACAGGATTCTGACAAACTGCTAGAACTCAGCAGAGCGCATCTCAGAGTTATAGTAGGTTTGCTTACTGGCCACTGCAAACTCAAACATCACATGCATAAAATCGGACTTGCACAAGATGCAGAGTGCCGGCTATGCATGGGGAGTGATGAAACGGCTGAACACATTCTGTGTACATGCCCTGCAGCGGCCAGAACCAGATTCTCAATATTTGGCGATACGACAGTAAGGCCAGAAAACCTGGTAAATTGTTCTCCCAATGCGTTCCTCAATTTCGTCAAGAGATTGGATATGCTGGGAGAAATATAACCATAGGGTGAGCCACAATAGGCCATTGGCCGCAGTGGAGGGCCTGATACGGGCCCACTCACGTTCAAACCTAACCGTTGCACCAGCTCCTTCTAAATTCCTAAGAAGAGTTTCAACATGCATGAAGTGATCGCAGTTCCTCTGTTGTGCATTTCAGTTTCAATAGCTTTTTCATAATATACAACTTTGAAAAAGTGCGCTTCATTTCAAAAACATTGTTTAAACTTTTGAACATTTCATTTGCCGTTTCAGCATCCTTCATGTACTCCAAATGCATATCTGTCATGCATTGAATTATTATACATTTCGATTTCGTATCATAATTAGCTTTTTTTGGTAGCGCTAAACTCCTCATAATTATCCTGACGTCTTTAAAACTTCCTTGACTCCTTCCTGCTCCATGAGCATCTCAACTCTTAATTTCCAGTTGTAGTTATTGTTCGTAAGCTGTGGAAACGGTAATACAACTGACGATGCCATCATGACTTTTTCACCTTATTGTTCCTTTGTATTTTCAACGAGTTTTCTCTGAACTTTAACATTGAAATTTTCAGTCTCTTTTGACCACTCGTCAAGATAAAATCAGTTTACTGTTTCACCAAATTCTAATAACTTTTAGCTGTACTGGGTCCATAACCTTTTAATTTTTGAGGTGAAACTTGTAGAAAATATTAGAGAAACTTTTTCTGAACAACTACTCAAAAGTCTGTCTTTATTCAAGTCACTATCAACAATACATTTTATAATTTTTATACAGAGTACAAACAATATTACTTGATTCACAAGAGTTATACAAAGTTGTGAGGATATTTAACACCAGCAGATTTTTCAGTATACCTAAAATTCACGTTTTGAGAGTTTTTCGATTTTTTCCACAGTGGTAGAAATTACACAGTATTTGTTGGTTTTATAAAAGTTGTAATAAATTGTAATATGCCTTAACAATTTGAAACTCAGCAGAATAAGCTCAACTAACGATCAATTTCAATGTTGCAAGTCGTCTGGAGACAACTGAGTAGAAGTGAAAATCAAAAATGTCTCTTTTGGTTCTCGGATAGTCCAGCGGCTGCACTACTCATTGGTAATGTTTTGAGTAATAACTCTGAAAATAATTAAAACTAGATATATACAGTGTGTCTCACTTCTCATGGAAACACCCTCGTATCTTCCGTAACAATAGAGGTAAAATAATGAAACTCTCAGGACGGATGAAAATGCTCAAAATGCACCTACCACCTGAATGGGGTTGGCCTAAGTGATATACACTGCCCGCCACTCGCGATGGAACAGCCCATTTTTACGGTAAAACATACTAGGGAATGAACTCAATGCACGGAAATGGTCAATCTACGTAATATACACTGCACGCCAGCAGCGAAGGAACCACCCATTTTTCCATCGCTGCTGGCGTGCAGTGCACATCATGTAGGATGACCCGTTTTGTGCAGTGAGTTCATTTCTAGTGTATCTATCGATTCTGCAAATTTCAGGGTTCTACGTATAAAATTACGAAAAATACGGGGGTGTTTCCATGAGAAGTGAGACAAATTCGGATTTTTAGGACTGAAATTTTTTCAGGGAAAAAGTTTATCTGTAGTAAGTTGGTGGTCCTGATCACAAATCTGAAGGAATTTTGAGCCTATTTTGCCCCCTAGTATGTTTTACCGTAAAAATGTGTTGTTCCATCGCGATTGGCGGGCAGTGTATATCACGTAGGCAAACCCCATTCAGGTGGAAGGTGCATTTTGAACATTTTCATCAGTCCTGAGAGTTTCATCATTCAACCTCAATTATTACGGAAGATACGGGGGTGTTTCTATGAGAAGTGAGACACACTGTATGTTCATACGACGATATGCAGCTTGAATGAATGCATCATGAACGCGTATTATTTCAATTTGAAAAATTCCCAGGCTCTTAGGAAAGCAGTCGTAAAAAAGACATGGTCACCTTGACGATACATTAATTACTATTATATCACTAACCGAACGAACAATAGGAAACTGTTTTATAGATCCTCAACGGAATTGGAAATCCTTCACCTTACCATTGTCTAGAAATGCCAGTCTCTTTAAGTGTTACTATTCCTATGAACTGTTCAAATTATCATGCAACAATGTTCACATTAGTTTTCAAAACATATTTTCCCATTGAGTTTAAAAAGGCTTCAGTGATAACTCCCTATAAAAAGGTGATAAAAATTAGATTGATAATTATATAATAATTTCTTAGATGTGTGCCTTGTTCAAGCCATTTGAGAAAGTATTCCCTAACAGGTTATTGGATTATTTGATGGCAAATATACTCTCATGTAATAATCAGCATGACTTCAGAGAAGGCCATTCTACCGAAACAGCAACCTCTTAATATAATTCATGCGGAAATTGACGTTAGCAACCTTGTTATTAGTCTGTTTTTCCTTCTATCGAAAGCCTTCGATCTTCGGATTTCTATATTGTCATAAATTTAAATATTTATTGATAGACAGGTGTTACGACAGCGAAGTGGTCGAGGTGTTAGAGCGTTTGGCTTCCACCCAGACGGTCCGGGTTCGATCCCCGGTCATGTGTCACTGAGCTGAAGTGGTTCGGATTCCACTTTTCTTTAAACTGTAGTTCCCGGATCTCCCTTGCTCGCACAAGCTCTGCTTTTGAGGGGTTTTCTCCGAAAAACCTGGGAGTTTCGTGAAAACAAATTTCACAATTTTTTTTTTATTATTATCTGCAAGAGTATCTGAATGATACTTCCCAATTATTTATTGAATTTTATGTAATTCTTTTATATAAAAAATAATTTATATATATATATATATATATATATATATATATATATATATATTATATTATATATATATATATATATACCGTAATTACCAGGCCACGTGAAACTTATCCGCAATCAATTATTATCCCATTAACTCCAACTACACAGCAGGCACCAGCAGACAAGACAAACGAGAAAACCCGTAAGACCCGCCCACCTCCAGGTAGCCAACCACCTATAAATACTACAGTGCAACCAACATCGGATCGTCTTTTGAGATCAAGGAGTAGGCAGGTTGAGACCTTGATATCTCTCAAGACCACGACTCGAGGAGTAGGCAGATAGAGGCCTCGCAGTCACACTCTTGAAAATGGCTCCAAAGCAGGAGCCGAAACGTCGAGTTATAAACTCTCAACGCGGTTCAACCCATGAACTTAGTAATGTACATATATATATATATATATATATATATATGGTGTGGAGAAAATGAGAAAGTTTTGTCATTATCATCAAAATGAAAATGTTTCAGTATAGTCAAGCTATTCATAAGAAAAAAATAATATTTTTAAATAGATGGGAAAATATTTTTAAAAAAATGCTATTTTCAATTTTTTTGAATTATCTCTTGAAACTTCGTTTATGTGTATAAAATAGAATTCTAAGTGACTTTTTCAAGTAACTTTTTTTGATATCTTGCCATCGTACCACTTTTTTTGCCTTTGCATTGCATTTTTTTTTCATTTTGATGCCATTCTAGCGATCACGTGACATGTGTCAAAATCGATTTTTAGGTTATCGGACATGCACAAACTTTTCCCCAGAATATTTTTTCCAATACTGCAATAATAAAAAAATTTCCCATATGGTACATACTTTTTGGCGGTCACTGTATATCCATAGCAACATTTTGCTTCCGTATCATAACACATCACATTACATTTTGCTTCCATGACTATTTTGCTTCCGTATAACGGACGCAAAATAGTTTTTGCCGATATCTGCGCATCTGAAGCATAAATTTGGATGGTTGTTTATGCTTTTACAGATTCCTTCTATTTCTCTCGAAATATCACCAGATGTCAGTTATGGCAAAGTCATAGGACGCAATTTAGTATGTTTTTTAACAAGAATAATACAGATTTAGTTCCACATAATTCCATCAGAGGCGCTTGTTAATATACATAGTGAATATACTCTTTCAATTGGCTCATTATTTTGCGTCCTAAGTTTGGCAACCCGGCAACAGTAATTACGGAGATTTTTAGTGAAACCGATAATGGCAGATTATTATAATATGCGAAGATGAGTGATGTACGTGAAAAGCGGAAGGAAAGCTATCCTTACCTTTCTGATAGTATAAGTATTATATGATGATTTTGTTAATTATTTTCAATATTGGATTCGCGTAGGAATGTTATAATAATGATAATAATTCAAAATTCCAAGTTTGATTTTGATTATTTTTCATTGCAGACAGGTTTGGAGTTCTTCAAAAATAAAAAAAGCAGAGGGGTGGTTTTGCAATAAATGATTATCCCCCCTCATAAAAAAAAAAACATAGTAGTGATGAATAGCTTTGTACACGTTTCTGCTCGGGATATGTTATGGAAAATACTCTTTCCTTCATACCCGATACCACATAGAAGTTTTTCAGGACGTCCAAGGGAGTGGAAAATAAATATAGAGAAGGCACATATGGCTCTGTACACGTTTCTGTTTCGGAGATGACGTGAAAAATCCATATTACTTCATCACTGATACCTCGTAGGAGTTCTTCAGGCGGTCCGAATGGGTGAAATCGGGGTGAGTTTTCGGAAAAAAAATCATAGAAGGCACAAATATCTTCTATGATGTTTTTTAGGAAATTCGCCCTTATTCCACCCCTTGGACGGTCTGGAAAACTCCTACGTAGTATCAGGGATGAAGCCTTTTCCAAACCATATCTCAAGCAGCAACGTGTGAAAAGCCATTTGTACCTAACATGTTTTTTTTCAATTTTTACCACGCTTATATCAACTCACTCTGTTGATGAAAATAAAAAAAAAATATTAAAATGTCACGGTCAAATTTTTAGACCACTTCTAATCGTCCGATTGATCAGAAATTTGGCAGGTGTACATAATTCCAGTGACAATGCATTATTAGATTTTTGTTAGAGGTAAAAACAAACTGGCGGCTCCAATATGGCGGACGAAATTTGTAATCATGACCATATTCAATTCAAAATTGGTAACTGGGGGTTTTCGATGTGAGAGATTATGATTCTTCGGTCAAAATTGAAAAATTCAAGATGACATCTCCATCATGGCGGACGAGTTTTGTGATTATTATCCGATTTTATTCAAAATTGGTTTCTCGGGTTTTTCGGGGTGAGACATTATGATTCTTCTGTCAATATTGAAAAATTCAAGATGGCGGCTCCATTATGACGGACGAGTTTTGTAATTATGATCCGAATCTATTGAAAATTGGTATACGGGAGTTTTCGGGGGCAAAGATTATGGTTCTTCAAACAAAATTGGAAAATTCAAAATGACGGATCCAGTATAGCGGACGAGTTTTGTAATTATGATCCGATTCTATTCAAAATTGGTTTCTGGGAGTTTTCAGGATCAAGGATTATGATTCTTTTGTCAACATTGAAGAATTCAAGATGGCAGCTCCCATATGGCAAATCGATAAAAGATATGATAAGACGACAAGAATGAAAAGTAGAAAATAAAAAATGAATTAAAACATCGCTTATATTTAAATGCACTGAAAAGAAAAAAAAATTTTTTTTTTCATGATTATCCAAAAATTAAGGGTATGAGTGAAAGCGTGGAGAGCTAGGAAAATACATTTCGCAATAATATGATTGAGGTCTCATCGGAGACCGAGGAATTCATAATGGCCTGTCAGTGTGTTGTCTTCAACACTCTGATCTACCGAAGTCTTGTGATGGGTAAAGAGGTCCCTGACACTAGATGCAGAGCGTGTTGTAGGATAGCTGACATCATAATGCATTTGCTGTCAGCTTTTCCAGCTTATGCGGTCTCAGCATAACGCAGCGCTACAAGTGTTGTACTACCATCGACGACACTCGTACGATTTAGACGAGACACTGGTGTTGAGTTATGCTCCGGGTGATATTGAGTCCGTTGTGGAGAATGAGAAGTGCCGAATCTATTGCAACTACTCATTCCCTTCCTCAGGCTAATACAAGCCAATAAACCCAATATAGTCCTCATCGACCATCACAGTAGGAAGATCCTCGTCATAGTTTGCGGCTCCTGGCTTAACGAACGTTGTCCAAAAAGATAAAGACAGGAGGACTAAATATCGAGATCTTCTCTTTGAACTCCGCAGGTTTACTCAAACCATTTTATCAAAATAGTGGCTCTCTGATCACAGGGGTCCTTGGTGGAATGATGGACACATTGCTATCGAATCTGAAAATTAAACCGGCTTGCCGTATCGAATGCAGAAAGCCGTAATCCTTGGTTGCCTATGTCTGCTCAGGGCACATGACTCTCGGAACCAGTAGTCACTTACTGCACTGACGTAAAGAGAGGTTAGTTGGCTAAATGATCCAATAATAATATAATAGTAATATGAATCTTTAGATTTGATTTTCCTCCACTTCTAGTTGTCCACATATTCTGACATTTAGCACACACATCAAAGACCGATGAAACAATGAAACTACTGACATATTTGATTATTTGGAACCTTACGTACAAAATAAATTCAGAAATGTAGAGAGCTACCCCACCAAAATTATGTCAACTTCACTTGAATCTTGTTTCAGTATAAGCATATATCCTAACTACCTTCCTCTTTTCGAATTATATCTTGATGAGTTTAACCCAACTTGGCAGTTACACTAACGCATCCATTGCAGGTTCACAAGCATCTAATCGACTCTGCTAATTCATAGATGATACAACAGTTCTAAATACGTTTTGATGACTAATGACTTTCATTAGAAAGTTATACGAAAAAAATATATTATAATTTTAGTTTATGTAACTATTGTAACCTTACTGAACTGAACTTTATGAAAAGTCTAGATTTATGAGATTAGTTGTAAGTATTGTGAAAAGAAGTATGTTGGTCAAACTAGAAAGGCCGTGAAAACACGGTTCAAAGAGCAAATTGCTCATATTAGCCCTTTCGTATCAGAAAAATTGAGTGTTTCCATTATTCTTCGGGAAACGATCACCGATTTGATGATACTAGTTTGAGATCAATTCGACAAGTACATGATGACGTGTTGCATAAGTTTTACATCTTTATTAGTCATCAAAAGATATTCACGAAAATTGTAGTCTGTCTATAAAGTAACCCCCCCTGCAACTTTTAAACGGGTTGGAATTTCATTCTGAACTTTCTATTGGTAGAATGGTAGGTCACAAGCTACTTTTTGACAAACAAAAAAATGTCTATCTTCCAAATTGGCGGCCCGACTCCCTTTTGAAAGACTTTTTTTAATGGCATGAGGGATACCCCATTCGAAACGTCCCACAATTATCTATACTCTATAAATACTCTGTTTACTCTATAAATTTCAAACAAAATTATTACTCCAAATTGAAAAGGCGGTAGGTACATAATGTAAGAACTCTCTTGGAGTAACCCCACCCCTGTTAACTTTTGAACGAATTGGAATTCTACTTCAATTTTTTTTTTTGTTGAATAATAGTTCAGATTCTACTCACTGACAACAATAAAAATGTCTATTTTCCAAAATGGCTTCGGTCCGCCATTTTAATTCTTTCATTGAAATGGCTGGAGGTCGACTTGTATTTTAATTCTTCATAAGCACCGACAACAAAATTTGAAACAAAAATATTCATCCACAACAAAATGGCGGTACATAATGTTAGAGTTCTGCCATATGAGGATCTTTTCGATGGCTATCAATGAGCTCTAGTAAAATCATCAAATCTTTTTGGTATCGTTGAGAGACGATTCTGAAGTTCTGAAATTCTTTCCTTACATTTCCAAACATTCTGATGCGTTTCTCCAAAAAAAATCCAAAAGGGGTTACATAAGGCGAGCGAGCTGGCCATGCAATAGGACCTCTCCTACCGAATCGGTAGGATGGTCTAGATGGATCGGTAGTACCGATCTATCTTTCCGGAAAATATTCATTCAAAAAGTTGGTTACTGGCCTGAAATCATGAAAATATGCTCCGTCTTGATGAACATTTTCTGTTATATCCAGCTACCTGAATTATTTCCGAAAAGATGTCTTCTTGTACCATCCTCAAATATCGAACTCCGTTCAAATTTTCTTTTATAAAATATGGACCCATGATACGGTTGCCCAATATGCCAGCCCAAACATTAACTTTTTGAATTTGTTTTCCTGAACTCATAAGGATTTTCAGTACTACAATAGCGGTGATTTTGACTATAAACATGTCCATTTAAGAAAAACGTGCTTTCATCACTGAAACAAATGTTGCTTACATGAATCCTATTTTAACGAGGTTTCTCACTCATCAGGTGACAGAACTGAATTCTACTATCAGGATCGTCTTCAGAAAGTTCGTAAACCATTTTTTATTTCATAGAATAGAACTTTATTAATCCGTAAAATACCATAATTACATGGTGTTGGACAAGTCAACTATAAAGCATCGTAAAAAAGATATTTTTCAATAAAAGCATGTATAAAATATAGATAAAATACAATAAATAATAATAGTTAAAAGCTCATTGAGAATCAAATAATAAGGATGTAATTTATTTTTTCTTCAGTATTTTATGTACTGTTGAACGTGACATGTCATTCTGATCCGCTCGTTCAGTTGTGGATTGTTGAGGGTTTTCTTGAAGATCCATCATGGTATCCCAGTTCGCTCATATTCCCCAATGAGTTCTCTCAAATATTTTCTGTCAATGAATAAACGCACAGCCGCAAAAACTGTTTCCTCTACGGTACGCATCGCTCTCCTCGATATTGAGAACTGGTGAAGTACACGATTAAAACTTTGAGATGTGATAATGATATTTCTCATTTATCCATTCACTATTGATTGATTGTTCTAATTTGAGGAATTCCTTATAATTTAAGGATGTTATAACTGATTGCCTCGATTACCTGGGTCGATATTATTATTATTATTCATTTTGCTTTATCATCTGTTTGTAGATAATACAATAATTTAAAGTACAGAAAACTTTTGTAAAAGGGTACCTTAGAAGATTGGATGATTTTTCCAGAATTGAAGTAGGAATCTAAATGATCCCCATTAATGTACCACTATTTTGGATTAACATTTTTGTTTCATATTTTGTTGTCGTGTAGAGAATTGAAATACAATTCAATTGATGTATCACCCGACCCCCATAGCAATAAATAAAAAATAAAAATGGCGGACCGACGTCATTTTGAAAAAAAATACTTTCTTGTCAAAAGAAGCTCACTAACTCCCATTTTACGAAAAAAAAACATTGAAAAAAAAAATCCAAACTGTTCAAAAGTTAAAAGGGGTGGGATTACTTTATGATAGTCATAATATTATGTACCGCAATTTTATTATGGATTGATAATTTTGTTTGAAATAATGATGTTTCGAATGCGGTATCACTCGATCCCCCATGCCATTTGAAAAAGTCTTTCAAAAATTAGCTCATGAACTGCCATTATACCAAAAAAAATTCAACCAACAAATTTAAATCTGTTCAAAAATTAACAGTTGAAAGGGTTACTCCATGGACTCACTGCATAATCAAAATTAGAAGAGTAGACTTGATTATTGTGAACCTGGAATTAGAGGTTTAGTGTAAAACTAATCAACATATACATTAACTCAACAGAAGTTAAGACATGCAAATATTTGGTCTTTTTAGCGAAACGCATGTCGTGATAAATTGACGTAGTTGTATGTTTCTGAATGAAGCTACTAAATACAAAACTTCATAACTTACACGACATGAAATTTTTCTTAAAATATAACCAGGTTAAGCAACAAAATGTAATATATAAATATTTTCTGTACGCTCAACTGTATCCGTGGATGACACTTGGGTTATGCCTGTTGTCACCCTATATGATTTCAATAAAATATAAAAAAAATAATAATAAAAAAATACACTTCATTTAGTTAAGTTGAAAGAGTTAACATTTCCAAGAAGTTCAAAATATCGATATCGTCAAATTTCGTCTTTCCTTTTATTTGACATTATCCGGCAAATGTTTGAAACTTCATTCGAAGTATAGTATAATTAATTTGCAAAAACATTAAAGATGAACAATACTAGATAATTTTTTTTTTAATCTAATTGAGTATTGTGACCAAACATTATTATTCGTCATTAAATTTTACCTTAGGATATTTGCTTTCTACTGTTAGACCTGGCAACATTGCTGGAAGCAAGATAGAACGTAACGTGTCATGAAAGTATACAATTGGAAGTAATTTAGTACAAATGTAAAAATATACGGTTTCGAAATGAACCGGAATACCAACGGAGTCGAAATAACCGGAATTTGTAAAAAACGTATTTTGATTTTTTAAAGATCATTTAAAAATACCTCCAGAGATATCATTTTTCACTTCAAACTAGAATACTCATTTAGATTTTATCTAAACCTCTTCCTTCTGGGGGACGCAGAATGTATGCGTTATAAAAGGATGCAAAATTGCTGCAGGATGTAAATATATATATATATATATATATATATATATATATATATATGTCTGTGTATATACATTTTATGACTTGTCCTATAAAATGTGTATGATCTTAAAGGATGAATAAAGATTATTACCACCAATAATTCGTGTCCCAAGTTTTTATGCAACAGTAACATACCAAAGAGTAAAAAGGTAGAAGTCACGGTCTTTCTATAGCTCAGCAATATATATCGAGGTCAATAGAAGAGGTAACCATTGCTATTGTAAATACTTTGCTGGTCTTTAGCTGATCTTTCTGCAACTTTGCAGCTTTTGTCTTCGTTTTTGACTTCCAGTCTACCACTGCCTAAATTTAAATAAAACAGAAGTATATATACTGGCAAATGGATTATGGCTCTGCGCACTATTACTGTACTTTTCTGAATACAAAATTCCATTCTTCGACAGATTTTTCTCCAAAACCTAAGCTGTTAGCTTGTAGCTCATATTTTGCCACATAGCGTGACCTTATGCTTTGCCCTCTATTCCATTAAACTAATTTTCCATCAATTTGGGTATTTCCTACTTATTTCGAGTATTATATGCACTATTTACACTACTTGCTTTTGAAATTGTTACATAAATACTTTTGACAAAACATTGACAGAATAAATCGAAAGAGAAAAGTAGGGTTAAACACATCAAACGACATGTTTCTGGCTACCGGAATAGTCGAGTTTAGGCTACAATTTTTATGCACAGAGTACCAGTCATTTGGAATTCAGTCGATAAGTGGAATTACATATGACTCAGAGTCCCACTGCTGGTTGCTCTAAAAAATTGTAGAGAATTGAAATACGAACAAAATGGGATGTTTTACGACCAGATCGGATCATTACTAACCGAACATACCTATAAAAACCGGAATTTTTATATAACTCCGCCATGTTTCAAACAGTAGGGCTGACTTTTCTTGTGAAAGTATTGAATCATGTATACTTCATTTGTTTACAGAACAAGCGCTGTCGGACCATTGGTTTTGGCACAATTGCAATTTAAATTTTTCTTGCAGCGTACCTGGTGCTCTAGTTCTACAATCACGTATATTCTCATTTGCACTACAATGCTGCTACTTTGGTGAAAAATGGAGAACATGACTGAAAATGAACGAGCCTGCGCTAGCGGTCGAGTGGTAGGAAGTCCCTGAGATGAGGGTACTAATGAACGAGTACGTGACAAGACGCTTCCCTTCATCTCCCAGTCTCTGCTTTAACTCGACCGCTTATCGGGCTTGGTCATTTTCAGTAATGTTTGCAAGAATTTTTCACCAGTTTCGCAGCGTTGTAGCGCAAAATGAAAATATAAGTTTTGTGGTACTATATATACTTCTGCTTTCAAACTCTGTTTGAGAAATTGAAATTGGACTATCACTAGAGCGTTTAGGAACGCTGCAAGATAGTGAACAAAAAATCAAATTGCAATTGTGCCAAAACTAATGGTCAGATAGCACTTGTTTTGTATTAAAAAAAATCGCAAATTTTTTCGGTTATTTTCGGTTTCACTCCGGCGGGTTCCCTCCAAGTGGACAGGACAAAAATAAAACACGAACTGTCCATTTGAACAGAAATTCCGAACAGTTATGTTCTGAAAGTGTCTCAACACTGTTGGGTCCCCAACGGACTAAAGTGTTTACACCAGTTACGAACAGAAATCAATAAAAACTGTTCATGTTTTGTTTAAGTTTTATTCAGTTTACATAGGAGACACCGGTTGTGAAGTTGTGAAAATGTGGCGCGCAGCAAATTGGAGAACACAAGATGACGAGGATTTATTTCTACTAGGAGTGACATATGTCACGATGGAAAAGAACAAAAGTAAACGTCGGTTTTGGATAAGGCCATTTTTAAGAAAAAAGAAAATATAACTTGTAAACTATTGCAAGATCTGAGAGAAGATGATATAAGTATAGGAGGTGAACTTCGATCAAGTTTTAAGAACTTTTTACAAATGTCAAGCACAGGTTTTGAAAATCTGTTATGTTTAATTGGCCCTATCATTAGCAAGAACAATACCAACTACAGAGACTCTATCCCAGCACAGGAACGTGTTGCCATCACACTGATATTCCTAGCAACAGGAAACTCGTACCATAGTTTAATGTATCTATTCATCTATATCACAAGGATTGTGCCTGAAGTATGTAACGCACTGATCGAAGTTTTAAAGTATACGTTGAAGGTAGGCACATAATAACAGTAGAGAGTTCATATTGTAGGTGAAGCATGCTTTTATTTATCCAGGATTACTGTATTAACATTAAGAAACGGAAACGGCTCATTGTGGACGGATGATTGTAACTCGATATAGGAAGAAACTGACGCACGATCTGACGGATCATCAGAGTATTGGTGGGATCCAGTAGTTGTTGCTCCCGCTCGGCGGGTTGGAATATTGTGCATTGTTTCCAACTGTAGTCACATGAGGATAGGAATGGAAAGTGTTGTGTGATAGTGGAGCATCATATGTATCAGTTTCAGCTTCGTAGAAGAGGTTGCTGATCTCATTCTGAAAACAATAATAAATAGGTAGTAATTCGAATTGATAACAAAGGTGTCCTTATTGTCAATAGTCATAAAAATATATATTACTTACCTGTATAGTGCTTCTGGCATACGGAGTTTTTAGGTTCCGTACTTTCGTGGCAATAAGCTCCCCAAATATGTGGAACTCATCCACAGCTGGAGTTGTTGTTCTCGTCTGATAAATATTCCGCATCGTGCCCAGAATTTCAGCTGATTCGGATTGTTGTACTTTCTTAGCAGGTTTCTCTTTTCTGTCAGGTTTGTATTTTTTTTGTTGTAGAACGAGGGATATCGGATCCTGTGTCATGTTGGACTTCACGAGCAGTTCCTTCTCATCTTTCGCGAGGCCATCTTGAGCTGTAGAAATTAATGACTCTTCACTGTCAACAGTTTCGGTTTCCTCTTCTGAAGAAGTATCACTGTTTACCTAAACAAAAGTTTCTTTATATACCGAAAAAATTTGAACAAATCTGGGGGCCCGTATTCCAAAATTCACAAAAAAAAGTCCATTTATAATTTTTGTTGGTACCGAGTACTGCAGTTGATTGGCAAAAAGTTGCAGATGACTTCAACGCAAAATGGAACTTTCCTTTGTGCATAGGTGCTATGGACGGAAAACATGTCATGGTGGAAGATCCGAACTTCAGTGGTAGTGAATACTATAATTAAAAGAGATATTTCAGCATTGTTCTGTTTGCCATTGTAGACGCTAACCACAAATTTCTGTATGTTAATGTCGGTTGCCAAGGCCCACTATCTGACGGAGGAGTCTTCAAAAGTACCGCGTTCCGGAAATTAATGGAGGCCTCTTCATTAAATATACCCCCTGAAAAAGCCCTTCCTGGAAGAACGAAGCCCATCCCTTATGCACTCGTAGCTAATGATGCTTTTCCATTGTCTCCGAACATCATAAAACCATATAGTGGACATCACGGAAAGGGGTCGAGGCAGCGAATCTTCAATTATCGGTTGTCACGAGCCCGTCGAATAGTAGAAAATGCATTTGGAATTATCGCAAGTGTATTTCGTGTTTTACGTAAGCTAATTTTACTGCAACCGGAAAAAGCGGATAAAATTGTGCTCGCCTGTGTGCATCTACATAACTATATAAGAGGCAGTACATCTAAAGCACTGTATAATCCGCCCGGTACTTTCGATATAGAAGATTTAGACAACGGAAGATTGAATGAAGGAGCCTGGAGAAAGGAATCACGAAATATAGAATCGTTGTTGCCTTTGCTACGACAACCAAGGAAAGCATGTACGGACGCAATAGAAATCCGAAACGAATTGAGTGAATATTTTGTGTCAGATGAAGGTCAAGTCCCTTGGCAGCTTCAATGTTGTTAATTATAGCACAATATATCAATATTAATATTATACCGAGCCTGGACGAAAATAATGTGTTTTCTAATATACGGACATGACTACATAAAGGTGGAATTGGTTTGGTGGTATCTTTTCAAAACGACAATGCTGATATTCGATTTTGAAAATATTATTCCAATGATTACCAAAATTAACGTACTTTTAGTTCAAGTCATTAATATTTTTCGATACATCTAATACATACTATTAAAAATATTTTTGTGAGGTATTTGGACGAAATAGATCCTTACTTCCATTAATGAGTTTTCATCAAATCCACTTTCTTCTGTACTTCTTGGTTTGTTTTTATCTCGGAGGAACGCCATCAAATTATATCCAAACCATTCAGGACGAAAGGAAGGAGCTGCTCCAGACTTATTGTATTTTTTATAATTACGTCTCTCTCTTCGGTACTGCGAATTAATGTTGGCTAACTTTCGCTCAACTTCAGCGGCGGACACGTTATACATGCTCCCTAATTCTATACATACAAGCATCCTTTTTCTCAATTCTGTTTTTATAGTCGGGGTGCTTGGTATCCCATAAGCATTTATAATTCCTATAGCCTTCAATTAGGTTGAAGGTTTCTTCCGTTGTCCATGATTTTTTAGCAGTATTCTAGAAGTGTATGTACCTGTTTGTAGGTGTATTTTGATATAATAACATACATTATTTACATCAGTCATTACGACTTGTTCCCTTCACGCACCAAATCATACTACCACTAAATCACAACAACGAAAATAAACTCGAACTGGTTCTAATTTCAAGGGCGTTTACACCAAGCTGACAAACATTCCTCGAACACAAGAACCCTTTGAAGTTACCGACATTCGCCGGGACACTGTTTGTGTTCGTAAAAACTCTATTCACTGACTAACAAGTTTAGAAAACGCTCCAAAAGTTCTAGAACAGTTCACAAACAGTTCGCGGACTGCCACAAACGGACCGAGTTCGTGTTTTGTTTTTGTCCTGTCCGCTTGGTGGAAACCCGCTTTTACTAATGATCCCATCGGATCGTGATGATATATTCGTATTTCAATTCTCTACAAGTTTTTTCTTCGAAGCAACCTAATTGCTCCATTTGTCTTCATTTTATAAGCAAAATAATAAAACGTGTTTGTGAATTTAAAGGTTTATAATAAATAAATGACAGTTGCGAGACGAAAACATAACATAATATAAATATGGAATGTCTTTCATGTGATGGCATAGTTGGTTTCCTACTAGCATTTTTGGTAAAAAATCACTCATTTTATGCTCTATTGATTGGTTATAGTGAGATATCTATAACGACAGACGGCTAGATAGTTGTGTTTGTCCAGTTTGACATGTTGGAATAATTCGAAACATCTGTGAGATGCTAAGTCATAACTCAAGAGCTTCAGAATCAGAATCAGAGTATAATCTAGGTGTGTGAAACGCGAGTTCTGATTCATAAAAGTTACTGTAGTTTCTGGTATACATTCCGCATCCGCTGCAATGCAAAACTGTAAGGATTTTTCCTCCAACATATGTTTGCACTGAAAAAGTGATAAGGCTGTGCAGCACCATCTGGTCATTACCGACTATGGATATCATCTTTATAATTCGTCAAAACATTTGCTGGCTTTAAGGGTGTACCGGAATGGGATTCATATTCCCTACTTATATGAGCAATTTTATTGTTTGCAAACTGAGATCGTTCTATTTTTTCTGTACCATTTTTGTAAGAAATTTCGATTTTGCGCTGCATTTCTAAAATTACTGTTACCCATTGGTGAATTACCTACGCTTGCTTTTTTCCATAAAAATCGGCTTCCAACCGCCTCATCTAAATCTGTCACCCCCACCAATATTAGTGAAACATAATCCGGTAAATGGCGACCAATTACTTTAATGACGTTCTGGAATTTCAGGTCTAAATGTCTTGCCATTGCGACGAATTCATTAAATTGGTCTAAAGAAGGCTCTTTATTGTATTGAAACGTCTCATTTTGAAGATTATCGCGTACTTTTGCCTGTACATCATCATTCCAAAAATATTTCATAAAAGAATAGTTATTCAATCAACTAGTGTATTAATGAAGGCAATTAATTATCGAGATATTTTAACGCGTAAGCGAAGCGAGCGCGTTAATTTTGGAGAGTTGATTACAATATTTTTCCGTCTACCTCACTCTTGTTGAAATAAAGGAGTTCTAATTTTTTTCTGGCAATAAATTTAAAGGTGCTACTTCAGCCGTTTCCGCAACATGAATTTATCGTCAATGTCCAGTTTAGCGTCCATAACATCTAAATTTGTTTATGTTTGGTTGCCTATGCAACAATCATGTATTGATAGAGAAATCGACAATTATTGACAAATAGTTCATTAATAGGGGTCATTAATGGACGATTTCTCGAATTCCTGCATTAATAACAAATCGTTCATTATTACCCCCCTATTAATGAACGATTTCATTTGCATTGAAGAACATTCAACAGACATGTTGGTACGAGGTAGGCGGAAAAGTCACATTTATGCAGAAAAGCTTGAGCCCACCTCTGAGTTGGTTCTTCAAAATAGGTATGAATTTTTAAGAGAAATTGTTTTCGAATTGTAAAAAAAATTGATTTGATCTAAAAATTCAATTGGATGGACTTGACCGGAATTGTCAAATATGGGCAATTTTTCATTGGCTTCTGAGAAGCTGATATTGTTATTTTGACTTTGTGACCGTAAAGTACCACTGATATTAAGTACATTATTTTACATAAGTTATGTAACAATTGAGATACAAGTTCGGGTAGCTGTTCATTTATTGTTGGATCATTAACTAATCTTTGGTTATTCTCAAAATTGACATTTCCACTTACGGGTGGTACTGGTGGTGCCACAATATTTTTTTTCATTTCACGAAAATATACTGTTTCATGTTTTCAACTGCCACAATGACAGCTGATTTTAAAATTTTGAATTTTGTAAATGGCTAATTCTGCAAATGCAAAACTTGTTTGAGACTCAAAAGTGAACATTTTTTGTTAAATAAAGTATTTCATATTTTTATTATTCAAACTGCCACGAGGGTGCCGAAATTTTAAAGTTAAAATTTAAATATTTGCAAATGATAAAAACATGTATGAAAAATGCTGAACCATTTTGCTAGATAGTTTTATTTTATATCTTCATATTTTAAACTGCCACATCACCGATATCATTCCATTTGACACAGTCCTTTGCTTTAATTTTAATAATCAACCAACTGACTGCCACTGACGCCGTACCCCCACTGAAATGTGACAATTTGGTAATACGACAAACACCAGTTGCTTGTTGACTAAGGGAGGTGAGTGACGTCGCGTAAAACCTGAATTGATTTGGAATGTCCTATACTTGGAGCTTCCAAATGTATAAGTGACAATGTACAACCAACATATGAAGATATGAATAGGTATTCCAACTGGGTGGAATATGAACTGAAGCCTCTATCAACAAATCCACAGAAAACTGCAACTGAAGCCACTGAAGTTGTTGCGTTAAACATTGCAGAAATTTGGGTTAGGCTTCAATTCTCACTGTACTTCAATGTTCTATCATCAAATGTATAACAAGTTATCGTCTCAAAATAAGGAATTTATTAAAACCTTATAAACAACGAAATGATGTCACTAGCTATCGAAAGCAGTTTCAGGATTTTAGAACACAATCTAAAGTCCTATTTGATGTGGCTGCCTGTAAATGCCCAGAATTTATTTCGTGTGTCTGTGACAAAGTCTTGAAAGTTCCACAAGCAGAACGTTCTTCTTTATTAGATCAAAGAACCGTGAGACATTAGTTCCGTGGATCAAAAATCCACTAGAATGTATCAGAAGCGAGTCGAAAGGAACGATTTGAAAACAAGAAGTGAATAAGAGGAGAAAACTAGCTCACAGGAAGGGAAAAATTCCCAAATAAGGAAGTTAGTGGAAAGATCCCAGCAAGAACCCAGTACTTCTCAACAAGTGTCAATTGTGCCTCAAGAAAGTTCACAAATCCGCTTAAATTCATTACAACTACCCGTGCTGGCGAGAACTCTTGATCGTTATGGTATTTCTGATAGAGCAGGGACTGCAGTAGCTTTAGCCGTTCTTCAGGACATTGGTATTTTAAATAAAGGGGACAATAGCAGTATCATAGATAAGAACAAGGTTCGTCGCGCTAGAAGTGAGAAACGTGAAGATATAATAGATAACACACAAAATTCATTGTTACGTGGCTTTTTTTTGATGGACGGAAAGATGAAACGCTAAAGATAGAAGACAATCGTCGGCAAAAAATTCGGGAAGAGCACATTACTCTCATAAGAATGTCAGAGTCGGTATACTTGGGGCATATTTGCCCCGAATCAGGAACTTCGGCAAATATCATGAAATGTATCTTGAAGTTCTTGGTCGAACCTCAAATTACAACAGATGTGCTGAAAGTACCTAATAGGATGCGACGGAACGAACGTCATTTTTGGAAAACTTTCGGGAATAATTCTATTGAAGAAACATTTGAATAGACCGTTGCAGTGGTTTGTCTGCCAGTTGCATGCTAATGAACTGCCACTGCGATTAAATTACAAATGAAAACTTCTTAAAATGCCGTTTTGGCAGTTCAAATTCCAAAAATAGAGAAAAAGTATTGAAGAAAATTTGTTTCTTTTTAAGTAATACAACCTCTAAGAATTTGCAGATTTTGAAAATATGAAATTTTCAAAATGAAAACTTAAGTGTTATTGTGGCACTTGAGAAAATAGAAACATCAAAAAAATAATTATTGAGATATTTTTCTTTTCGTATTTCACAACTTTCTTATAGTTGCAGACACAAGAATTTACAAATTTTCAAATCCCCTATACCAATCGGCCCACCCTAATGAGGACGGGCAGTTTCTTTGCTGAGGGTTGGTATTTAGAAATATATTTCTTCTACCTTGGGTTCTCCTTACTGGCGTTTCTTTCAAGGAAATACCTGTTGGAAGCTGTTCGATTGGCTTTGTTATTTTCCTGTTTTTTCGGAATAGCTCCAATTGTCTCCGCTGTCATCATGTTTACTGAATTAATTCGGCTTCTCAAGTTGTATCCTTCACTGGACTCTTCCATGTTTAATGGTGATCGATTGAGTGGCATTTTTCTACACTGGTCACTAGCTGGGTGTCAAGTTGTACCGGAATGGGGTATGGACCGGATTGTTTGAATAAAATCGTGTGGTTCAAGCAGTGTAGAAAATTTATTACACAATGTGGCGTGGAAGCAGTTCTGAAAAATAATATCAAATTATCACAAATTGAGAGTTTAACCTTTAATTGCTAGTAAGGTAACAACACGACATCTGTAGAAGTCGTGAGCCATACATAATAATTTTCTGATCGGTGGTTCATTACACACTGAATAAACTCAAATGTTTTCAAAACTTCTCGTTGTACAAAACCTGGCAGATGTAACCATATAACCCTCTCATATCATTGTTATTGTTGCTATATAGATGTATTAATGAGTATTTTTTTTTTCAGAAATGTTCGACTTTTTGTGCTGTAACATTGAGCCTCTTCATAGGAGCGACCATACTCAGTAAGTAACTACAATTTATATGTATGTGAGCACAGGATTTAAATACGTTTTTTGTGTGATGAACCTCACAAAACAAGGTTGAGTTTAAAAACAGCCAATGCTGACACTCCGTCTATTAGACCACAAGCTCAGGCCAATTTTGGAGAATTCATGTAACCCAGCATGAATTATATTCAGAATTATAGTGACATATACGAAACAACTCCTTTACGCACTGTGCCGTCAGTGGCGAGCGGTGCAGGTGAGTACGCAGGTAAAAGAAACTTTCCATCGAGGAGAGATATTCTTGTACGGCATTCCTCAAGATGATAGATCATTGAAAAATAATCAATTAGGACCTACTGCCTTACAAAAAGAACGGTACTAAAAACCTGAAAAAAAAATTATTTATTGGTACAGGGGCGAGGAGCCCCGTACACAACCCTCCAAACACAACTACTTAGTTTAGCTGGGGCCATTTGAAACACCACCAAATTGAATGATCTGAATACTATCTCATGAAACGATGTCATTTTTTGTTATGCCGAACAGTACCACAATTCATACGAGTGAGCAAAAGATATTGCATTGTAGTTGTACACTATACTTTTTCTGCGACTCCGATATATTTATGTCCAATTTTCAACGTGTTAGCAGTGACATTGAGCAAGCAAAATCGTTTCAGTCAATCGCATTACATACCGACCAGGAAGAATTAGAATAAATAATAGGTTGTCAGGGTGTATAGTCACAATATCAGTTATTGAAGAATTATTGTGAAACATCAATTACATAATTTTCGTTAATTCATAATTCTGTACCTCGGAGGAAAAAGGTACTATGTCCTCTGTATGAGTTTAAATTCTGTGTTACCACATTCAGAAATAAAATTGGGAAAATGTATCCCAATTTAATGAAACATGAATGTACTAATACAGCGTGGTATAATAATTTAGTTACCTTTCCAATAAGTTTTTATGATATTTGTAATTGAATTTAAAAACAATTTTCAAACAGCTGATGCCCTGAAAAATAAGGAAAATGGGCATAGTGCCCCTTTACTTACCTACGAGGTACAGAATTATGGATGAAGAAAGTGGTTTTAGTCATATTTGTAATATTATACAAGAAAAGTTTCGGTGAATTGGATTCAGTTCACCGTGGAGTAAGATAGGAAACAAGATATTAAAACTAGTCATTCAAAAGATTGTTCGTGGTTATATAATACTTGCGGTTTCATTCATTATTATTCAAGTAGATTTTCTTAATTATATGCTGAATTTCTATCTCTGAAGATTGTGAGGTGCTGTAGAATAATGTTCATCGAACTGAGGAAATGCAGCTTGAATTTTGTTGGATGAAGTTGTATCAGAGTATTGTATCGTACCTATGTTCCATCTGATATGAACAACATTGTAATGTTTAAAATTATTTTCATTTATGTTCAATGAAATTTTGTGAATGCACAATAGTATTCTTAAAATAACATCTCTCTCTCACAATTCAATTCAAAAACTTTATAAATTTCGTAACAAAATTCAACCCCCAAATGCAGGTAATTTTTTATTTATGATATATTAACCATAACTTTTAGACGGCCTAATTTCCTAAAATCATTTTATGACTTAAGTATATTGTGGAATTGATGCGGTACATTTTCTCACCGATCTTGAACTATACAGGTCCAAGTAGGAATTTGCGTGCTGGGCGTTTCACCCCTATAGTGGCAATAGCGGCTATAGCGGCAAATATGTACTTCGTGGTTATAAAAATGCAATTATACAAATGCCGTACAGTAATGAATGAATCACCTAAATTGAGGACAAACATTTTTGGAAAATGACTTTTTTTTCTGGCTACTTGATTATTTTTCAATCATCTTGAGAAATGCCGTATAACAATCTTTGGTCGAAAAATCTCTCCCATCGATGTTTCGTGTGGTTCTATAATTCTAAATATAATTCATGATGGGTCACATGACCCCTCCAAAATTGGCCAGGGAATGTAGTCTATATTCACTATGATTTTTTATTGCAACTCACACAAATGTAATTAATCATATCTCGTAGGGAATGAAGACGCTTTATTATAATTACTATTATTATTTTTCTCTTATGCCTTGTTTTTCTTCTTTTTTTCGAACGATATTCCATGACGAAAATCGTCATACTTTGGTGGTCGAGGAGAACAACATCGGCTTGTCTTTGCTTGAGGGAAGGGAAAGAGTAGTTCGAATGGATTCGGCACTTACCATTCTCCACAACGAGCTAATGATAATAATCTTCATTGACTCCAAGAAACATAAATGTTTATAATAGGGACCTGAATTCATAACGAACACAATAAACAACATTTCAAGTTGAAAATGTTTGCATCAATTTTTTTTAAGTATCGTTCTAATAAGTATTTCTTTGTATGAAATTTGAAACGATTTTTTTGTAAGACATTTTTTTAAATTATTGGGTATATTATTGTGTATGAAAATTCCATTATATAAAATTGAGTTTTTTCTCCGAGGTTTGTCTTAATTCTATGCGTGATGAGACTATTTGATTGTCTAGTTTGGTGATTGTGAATAGTATCGGTTGAATGAAATTTCAGAGTACAATTGGCAGTTCCCCTTACTATGATTAATTATTATAATGTTGAATAAATTAAACTGGAATAAATGATTTTTAGATATTTCAGGAATGTAATATCGAATTTTGAACAAAATACCAATTATAGGAGATCTTTTTTTTCGAAGACTTTTAATATGGCCAAGAAAGGTTTTCATCAATGTATAATCCCAAAAATTTTGTCGTTTCTGAATATTTTATAATTTCTCCGTTGAAAACTAATTAATTTGAGATATTCACATGGTGGTTCTTCGGGTTGTAAGTCCGACGTATGTTCAGAGAAGATCTCGACGTTTCGCCAACACGAGCGGTTAGCATTTTCAAGAGATATTTTACAAATTTCTGCTTTCTTAAAGCATTAAGATATTGAATTGAAATATATAAGAAATAGTAAAGGTCCAAGAATTGAACCTTGTGGTATACCACATTTTATATTCCCAATCAAACTTTTTTCATGTACCATACAAATATTTTCTCCCAGTTATCCCGATATTGAATAATTTACATAATAAATTATATATTTAATATTTTTCGGTTCATGATTTTCTCAATAATTTTGGATAATACCGATATAGGTCGATAGTTACTTGAAATTCATTTTTTACCACTTTTAAAAATACGTGATACCCTAGAAATTTTATTTTAAGGGGAACATTGTCAGTGTCCAATGATTTATTGATCAAAGCGCTTAAACAAGGAGATAATTCTGATGCAACCATTTTTCCAATTTCAACACTGATATTATCTAACCCAGCCACTTTTTCGTTTTCAAGATTTTTTATAGTATCCTGTTCAGCGTCACAAGTTGTTTCTTCTAAGAACATGGAATCAATCACTGATACATTATCACGGGTGTTTGATAGTTGAAACAAAATAGCAGAGGCTAAATTTGGTATAACATTAAAAAATATTCATTAAATTTCTCACAATATGTTCATTATTTTGTACAATATATTTCATTAACTTGATTATCATTTTGCCTATTATATAATATCTAATTTATAGTTTTCCACATAGATTTTGGTGTAGCATTTAAAAATTAATTTTTGTTATAGTTGATTTTTGCTTCTCTTACATTTTTTCTTACCAGTACGTTATAATGATTATATTCAGTTTGGAATAATTCTATATCAGGAAACTGTTTTCTTTTAGAAAAGTACTTATCTCTGGTATTGATCAATTTTGGAATGTTCGAATTAAAACAAGGTTTAGAATGTTCGTTAATTTTTATGTATAACTGAGAAGAATTAGATGTGAAAGCCTTACTTATGTCGTCATACAATTCATTTGGATTTTTATAATTGTTTAGATTTGAACTAATTGATCCAAGATTTTCTCGTATGTCTTCAATATTGTATTTGTTGATAGTTTTATTAATGAATTTTTTTTCTTGCCACAGACTTCTTGTTTTCAATTTCAGTTATTATTATCCTATGATCACTAATTGGGGAACTAATGAAAGATAGTGATGTTGGCCAATTACTATTAGTATCAGTTTATGTCTCTTGTATGAATTGTGTTGTTACATAATGTAAATTTATTTTATTCATATATATCATGGAGCTGGCTAGTTTCGTATGAATTTAAGTTTACCATATTTATGTTGACATCACCAAATAAAAATAGTTCATATTATCTTCATTATTCTTTTGAAGTTGTTTTTCGATAAAATTCAGAAATAGTCTCACATTCTGATTTGGTGAGAGATACATACTGCAAAGTAATAAATTGAATGATTTTACTTCAACTGCAATATAAGATAATTAAGTTTTTTCTTTCATCTTTATATCAAACTCCAAACCATTTTTTTGGAATATTCCAACATCTCCTCCTCGTGTACATCCCCTAGCGTAGATTGACTGGAAATTGTGAAAATTGTAGTACATTTCTTCTCCCTTGTTGATCCATGTTTCAGATATGATTATAATATCCGGTTTTACGTCTTTAAAAATTACTTCAAGTTGATCAATTTTATTTTTCAGGGATCGGGCATTGATATAAAATATTTAAATATAATTTCTGGACTTCAGATTCATCTCAGTTGGAGGAACTAATTTTCAATAACTTTAGTTTTTCAAGAACTTTGTATGTTTCACAGTGGATTTTGTCATCAGCTATGTGATTGGTGGAAAATATTTCTTTATATTTTTCATTCGAAAACGAACAATTGGAACATTTTCTTCCGTTATCACTCTTGTCACGATTCTCTTGTTCATAATTTTCTCCACAGATAGGGCATGTTTTTTTATTTCTACATTTTTCAGTGGAGCGGTTGAATCTTAAACAATTTTCACACTGTGTCAAGGAGTTATTTACATATACTACTACTACTACTACTAAAATTCAATTTTGATCCAGACTGTCGAATTTTTTCAAACAATTTTCCATCCACTTCAGCAAATGTGGTATTGGAATTTTTGTATTTTATGTATTTTGCAAACTCAATTCTGTAAGTGTCATCTTTACTCAAGTTCTTCTGGTTTCAAAACTGCTTCCCAATTCTATCCTTTGAAAGTTCATGCTCAAGCTTCACACCAACTATTTTTATTTTGGGATTCCTCATATTTTTTTTTTTTTCGGTTGTGTATTCTTCTTTCATTTCAGTTGAGATTTCGTTTTTCAATAGCTCAATGTCAGATTTACCGATACCTGGAACCAAACTGATCTTCGATTTTTTGATTAGAGAAACTTGAAATGACAGGAGAGCAGCCAAAGCGATTATTTTCGAAGTTTTTCCCACTAAATAATGTGATGGACTTCAAGTCTAACGTCACCAATGTTTTGTTTTGCTTTTCGAATCGCAACTGTATATTCAATATCTCTCGGAGCATAAGACAACACCGTTTTCTCGTCACTACCGTACGAGTGTCGTAGATGATAATATAACACTCGTAGAGTAGAGTTATATCTGTGGATATAGGATGAGGCCGCATATGCCGGATGTGTTGACAGCAAATGCATAATGGTCTCAGGCGCCTTGCGGCAGCTCTGCATCTAGTATTAGGATCCTCTATACCAATCATGAGGCTACGGTAGAACAAGGAGTTGAAGACACAATCCTGGCAGACCAGTATGAATATCTTGGTCTCCAACTTCAGCCCACCCGAACTAAGAAAGGCGTAGGTAATGGTTTTGGATAAACCCAGGTCTCTGACGTTCTTGAAGAATACGCTATGCATAGCCTTATGCAGCTGCAATATAAAATGGGACCAATAATTTCATCAGCAGCACGGGCCGCCGCCTTGAAGAGAAATGCTGCAATCCCTGCGTTTGCATGGTCACATTGTCGCACGTAAACAGGGTTCAGGTAAAAGTCAGTAATGATGGTTAGTCACTAATGACAGTCCTCGGATAGATTTGAGGGTGTTCAAGGATAGTAGTTATTCATCAACTCGGTATATAGTTTTTCTATGTCTATATAGGATGATACTTCGGTAACTTCAGTTACAAATAGAAGTGGTATAAAAACATAGAAAGTTTTATTTCTCATTTTCCATGATATTTATTACAAATATAAGTGGAATCCACTACACTTCATCCAATTTGTGATGCATCAAAACACTTTCATTCAATCTGTTTTAGAAACTGGAATCGTACTATCACTAGAGCATCCAGGCACGCTGCAAAATAGTGCAAAAAAATAAATAAATTGCAATTGTGCCAAAACTAACGATCCGACATGGCCTGTTTTGTGAACACATAAAGTACACATGATTCAATACTTTCATGAGAAAGGCCAATCCTTTTTCTTAAAAATGGCGGAGTTATGAATCGCAAAATTTTACGGTTTTTCCAGTTTTTTTCTGTTGCTAATGATCCGACAGGGTCGTAAAATTTCCCATTTTGTTCGCATATCAATTATCTATAATTCATTCCATTGGAGCATCCCGATTGCTCCATTAGTTTTTATTTTATAAGCAGAAAAATAAAAAAAACATGTTTTTTGTTATTTAAATATTTATAACAAATTAATCAATGACAGTTGCGAAAACATAACAGAATATAACTACGAAATGTCTTTCATGTGATGGTATAGTCGGTTTCCTAATAGTAATTTTGTTAATAACTCACTCATTTTATTGCTTGGTGTATTTATATAAATAACTAAATTGTTAGCATTTCCCATAAAACAAAATGAATATTTTGTTTTGAATAATGTTAATTTTGTTCTAGAATTTGTCCGCATAAAACTTGAATATGATCCCTGATGTATCCCATGCAGAATTACAAAAGACCACCTTTAGGTGGTCTAACGAAAAAATGGAATCAGTAAAAATTTACCTTTTTTTCAGTTACGGTGTATGGATCAGCATGGCATGTATCGAAGACATCAACAGTAAGCACATATCGGGCATTTTCCACGGAAAAGGTGGTAGCTGACGTTGGTGTTTACGTAGGACTTAAGCATGTAAATATAACTCTACAAGGTTAGATATAATGCTTCCAGTAACAATTAAAAAATATGTTTTTGGTTTCAGAAGAAATGTTATTGATTTCGAGAATTTTAGTTGAAACGATAACCATTTTTCCTAAAAATTTGTATGATAATGTATGGTCAACCTGTTAAAAATTACTGAAAGCCATAGAATCAAATACAGTTGAACAAACGATATAAGAGGGCAATTTTCAATACGATATTTCAAGAAGAACATAGAAATATTGACCAATACATATATGGGTTGCATGGATTGATAAAGAACTGTCAGTATTGCGAAATTGAAGAACAATTATTATTGGATAAAATTATAGTATCTATTAAAGATGTGAAGCTAAGGCATAGATTATGGGAAATAAGAAACGTGACTTTAAAACCAGCAATAAACCAATGTAGAGAAGTAGAACTAACGAAAAAACAACTAAAAGTTAGATAATTTTATAGAACATCGCAATAGTTATTTAAGTAACAAGAAATGTAAAGACGTGTTCACCTTCGAGTTGCTTGTTCGTGTAACTAAGTTACCGAGTAAACAGACAACAGTAATATTCAAAAAGTCTCATAACCTAAAAATTGATATAAATGAAGCTGAAGGTATTACTTGTCAAAGTCAGAATCATTATTACCCTAGGTATGTTAATGACACTATTTACATTCCGTTGTCAAGATGAATTAGTTAACGAATTTAATAGTCCATTTACCAGTTTTGTTGCATGTTTAGACTATTTACAGTGTCGGCAGCGGGAAAAGTAATTCAAAATACCATGTGGCTAAAAAGCGGACATCAGCTCTCTTAAAGTTTTCAATTCATGTAGACGATACTTGATGAAAAGCCATGTTAATTTACCATGTTACTAACATGGATTTTCATCAAGTATCAGCTATATCAATTAAAAACTTTAGGAAAGATGATATCAGCTTTTTAGTCAGATAATTTAATTCCTGATGAAATGGGCCAGAAGGAAATCAAAAAGAATATACCACATGAAATTGAATGACAAAGAACATCAGGAGATAGAAATGAGTGTAACTTTTTTTTTCACTAGACTAAAATGTCCTGCAATTGGCCAAGTCTGTAGGAAATGTAATAAAAGAAAACCATTTCGAGAAAATGTGCTGAGAAAATAGAGCATACATATATATCAAAGAAATGGGTAATGATAGGTCCATGGACTCCGAAATTGATGGAATTTCAAAAATTGGGAATCAAGTGAACTATTTTTCATTACAGACGAAAATAAAGAGACGCTCAGTTCAGTAAAATGACAGCTAGATTCTAGTGTATTCTGGTGTTCCTTGATGTCCTTTTTATCTTTCAATTTCATCTGGCATATTCTTTTTGAATTTCTTCACGTCTATATCTTCAGGAATTAAATTATTTGACTGACCAAAAAGCTGATACCATCTTTCTTGAAGTTATCAATTGATGTAGTTGATACCAGATGAAAATCCATGTTAGTAACATGGTGAATTAACATGGAATTTCATCAAGTATCGGCTACATCAATTAAAAACTTTAAGAGAGCTGATATCAGCTTTTTAGCCACATGGTATTTTATATTACTACGGCGTTGTTCTATTAAATTATCTAACTGTTTTAGATGTTTTTCCGTTGGTTCTGCTGCTCTACATTGGTTTATTGCTGATTCTATAGTCATGTTTCTTATTTCTCATAATATATACCTTAGCTTCACATCACATCTTCAATATATACTTTACTCTCCAATAATAATTCTTCTTCAATTCCGCCATGCTGACAGTTCTTTATCAATCCACGCAACCCAGTTTGAAATATAGTTTGATAATGTCCATTTAGGACGAAACTAAGGCAGGTGTTACAAATATAAACTGGTATAAAAACAAAGGAATTTTCATTTCTCACTTTTTCACAAAAATAAGAAAGTAAGATGGGCCGTGGTGGCAATGCTGGTAGAGCGTTCGTCTCTCAAGCGAATGGTGGATGGTTGAAATCCTCGCATGGTCATCCGTTTCGTGCATGGCATCATACGTTAAAAGGTGAGAGCTGCGTCTTCCCTAGCTCACACAAGTCTCTCGAAGACTTCTGATGGTTGCGCGTGGAGGTGACCGAAATAACAATTTTAACAACAAAAAAACAATCGGGATCTTCTGTTATGTATTTCTTTTTCAAATACATAAATTTTTATGCTGTTCCATAATTCACAATTCACTTTTCAAATCAATAATTTTCAGGTTCTAGCAACAATTGGACGACTGATATAGATTTTAATGAACGCTTCCTGTGGCTGGACTCCTACCAAATGGGAACTAGCTTCAAGGAAGCCTTAGTAAGAGGACTTCCTTTTCCAATACTGACTGTTGCTGAATATTTTACTGTAGGACAGGAAGGACTCGCTTGGGGAGGGCAGTACAGAGCAGCAGGGTATTTTGCCATGATAATGCTCTGGTGAGTATTAACCTTAATAATTATTTTTAATACTCTTTATCGCTCGAAAAAAGAATTTGATTACATGGTGTTGTAGTAATTGTATGCAATAGCTGGGCATATCGCTAGTCAATTTCTTTCTGTTGACCTTCACAAAGTTAATCTCATTACATAACGATAAAATAGAAATTACCCCATAAAATTTTCTTGATTTCCTGATTTTTGAAAGAGAGAAGAAATGGAAAAAGAAAGGATGGTAATAAATATAAAAATAATGACGAAGTCTGTAACTGTCTCAAATTGACAGATATGTATTGCTCAGATATTTTTGAAGGCTGGATCTAAAAGTTACCGAATTTCACGGCCAAGGGGTAATGTATGTCTCTTGTGAGTCCAAAACTTTGTACCCTTATAATAAAATATACCAGGATCGACGCAGTTTGAGAAGTAGTAACTGAAGGTTATGTCTGTACGAACTAACACGATCAAACTTTCTCAAATTCTATATAAATCTGATACCGACATTTTTTGAGCGCTCAAGTTTATTCAATTGTTATTTTTTTGCATTCAGTCTCATATAGACCATGCCGGAGTAGTCTTTTAAACGGTGTATTAGTAAAAAAAAGTTTTTTTTTATGTTTTCAATGGCAAGAAGTTCTTTAGGAGTCAAAGTTGGTAAATACCGTAAAAAAACTTCTGCTAAATTTAAAAAGTTGGGTCCAAAGAAAGGCTTTCATCTACAGTGATTCCAAGGTTTTCCTCGTTTATGGAGTACCTAGTTGATTATGTTGCCCCATCAATTATAATTTTGTTTCCATGGCGATTCATCTGATTCAGAGACCTCTTTGTGCCAATATTAATGTATTGAGTTTTCGTGGTGTTTAACGTGAGACATATAGGTACTGGAAGCTGCGCTAGATAACTGTAACAAGGCCGTGTTAATCCTTAGGATATCTTCGAGGAATTGTTCAGTATGAGAATTAATGTGTATCTGCAGATTCGCAAATCATTACTTCGGATATAGCAAATTGAGGATTCCATCAGGTATTTTGATTCATGATCACATTGTCAACTTGTAAAACAAGTATGAGTTTTCTTGCTAGAGTTGGAAACGAAAGAGATGTCTGGAAAACATTGTTTTCATTCGGCATGTCACCAATAGGATCAATATTGGCAATTATGGCCATGAAGGCTGCTGGTAGAGCGTTCGCCTTTGGAGCGAAGGGCCGAGGGATCAAATTCCCGCATGGTCATCGGTCTCGTCCATGGCATCACACGTTGAAAGGTAAGGGCTGCGTCTTCCCTAGCTCAGACAAGTCTCGCGAAGACTTCCAACGGTTGCTTGCAGGGGTACAATCGGTTGACGTAAATAACAATTTAATTTTTTTTTTTTTTTGAATTGATATAGCCGATACTTGATGAAAATCCATTATACTCGATATAATGAAACTATGGTTCAAAAATCATTTGAACTATAGTTTCATTATATCGAGAATTAAATTTTTTTTATTTTCTTTATTTAGTTGCATTCAAAATTCGTTTATATTACCTCTACAATTTATCGTCAGTGTTCCTTGACTCAGTGCTTTTTGAAACAGATAGATTGCAATGGATGTTCCTGTTGAGTGAACCCCTCTGTCACCAGATAATATGACACTTCTCGGTTTCGATTTTTGGGAATTGATGGGAAAGTTTCATTAGAACTGTGTTATGAATAGGAGGTATTTATTCATGAATTGTATTGAAGTGACGCATAGGTAGTGTTGACCGAAGGATCCAAATAAGTGTCTATCAAGAAGTTTTTTTATAAAAACAGCAAATTCCAAGAAATGGTTCCTTCTTCATAAACAGAAAATAGAACTGAGAAAGAACCTACCTGTAACATAAAAGTGAAAGTAATCAAATGACATAATTGTTTCCTGATATTATTCGGAATTATGAATTATCGACAATATGGTTTCTGTCATCACAAATCAACTGGTGACCTGCTTACTTATGTCTCACATATATGGCAGCTATCCACTGAAAAATGTGGTAAAAGTCTGGCTGTAGCATTTGATATCTCCAAGGCGTTTGGCACTAGGAACTCCTCTTCAAGGCGTTTGGCACTAGGAACTCCTCTCCAAGCTTCTATTTTAAAGCTTGCTCCCCAGTTGTGTTCATAGCTATCTAGATTCCTCCCAGACAGATCTCTGCACAAGCTGGATGATGCAGTTCCATCCGACACTATCTATAAATGCTGGTGTACCGCAGTGATCCATTTCAGCACCAATTATGTCTGTCCTTTTTTTCAGTGATTTTTTGGGAGCTACCTCATACCCAGTGCATAGCTTTGCCCTTCATATCGCATTATCTTTCAAAGTTTCGAAATTAGCCCAGGAAACTAGAAAAGAACGGGAAAGAAACGTGAACGATTTAAATATGGACCTAGCAAAAATTCTGTCGATGCTTGGTATAACCATCAGCAGTACCCTTTCATGAGGAAGCTATGTGGGGTTAATTGCCAAAAGTTCCTTCCAAAACGCATAGAATTGTCCTGTACAAAAAGCCATTCGTGTCGTTGCTGATGCGAAGCTTACAAGCTTGCTCACTTCTCTGGAACACCGCACAAAGGTTGGCGACCTGTATCTGTTCCATAGATACTTCCACACTCTTCTGAAATATCACCAGTCGTGTCTCATCGAGACTGACTTGTCAATTTCAGGCTTCACATCCTTTTGTCGTCACTTTGGAGACATGACAAACATCTTTTTTCCAGGGCTCATTCTTCCAACGAACGGCAAATCTTTGGAACTCACTGCAAGAAGAACACCAAACCCTACCTACTATCTTTCGGCTGCCACGATATTCTCTAACATTATAGGATTTTTCTTTCCGTGAGCACCAATAAATCATAAAAATAAATATGATCAATAGGACCTTAAAAGCTTTATTGGCCAATTAGGCTCTATAATGAGAGGTGAACAGTGAGTTTGGAGTTAGGTCAGGAGGTTTGGTAAGGAAGTTACGATAGGAGGTTGGGTTCCGCGGGATTTTCGCCTCCTTGAGGTCTACATTAAATGGTGTAAGTAAAATATAAACAACAATTTTCAAAAGAGCATATGAATGATTGAATCGTTGAAATGTGTCAGTAACATTGTGTATAGATCAAATATTGTGAAAATTGGAATGTAAGTAAAATACAAGATAACTCGAAATTTGTAAAATTGTTAGAATGAGTGGGGGACGCAAGCGTGAGCGACTGGACCCCAGTGGGCTCTTTTCGCAAACCCAGGCATCTTCACTCATCCCATGGTGCATACCTGCTCGAACCTCTTCGACCTTATTATGGAAGTTGAAATGTCCTTCCATCGCAATGAGTGCAATTTCTCCTCCTCAATAGTGGCAGCTCCAAAGACATTTTGTCTTAGCCTGTCCTAAATACTACTTTCATACAGGAAGTGGAAGGAGTCCTTCTCCTCACCACATAGTGGGTCTGTCTCAACTCTGATGAGAGTCAGGTGCCTCCTGAGGCTGCAGTGGCCGGTTGGAACTCCCTTCAAGATTCGGAGTTCATTACGGCTCAGCTTCAGTATCTTGACCGTCCTTGCCCTGTCGGGCCCCGATATCATCTGCTTAGACTGCCTGCAGCCGTCTATCCCTCTCCAATCTTCCCCTTATGTATCAATGGCCCACTCATTCGGTGCCGTTGATACTTGTCTTCTTGTTTTGTTTAGTGCGCATTCGGGCCCGTAGTTGGGTGCATGGCCTGGGATCAACATCAGCGTTATTTCCTTTTTAGTCACAATACTCTCCAGGGCATCTCTGCACTCCTGGGCCAGTTTTGATCTGGTTCTGGTTGCATTCAGAGCTCTGATGGCGCAGACATATAAATGTCTTTGAATGAAGAAAAGTTGTATTTCGTGCAGAAATTTATTTATAAAATCATAGCAGAGCGCTTTCGACTATAAAGTCATCATCAGTGCGTACCTGTAAGTAAGTGACATCGAATTGAATTTAAGAAATTTTGATAAAAATAATTTTGAAAATTGAAAAGTTACTTACTCGTCAGGTGTACAAGAGCCAGACCATAAAAATATCGTGTGTCCAGAGGACCATGTAAAATTTAAAAACGGGACATCATATTAATAACATTTAAAAAAAGTCCTTATTCCAGGATTCACCTGGATAAAAGTTTCAACAGGCAGAGTAACACATGTCTGTTGGAGCTTAGTCTACTGTTAAACTGAATGAATGAAATTTACATTGTGTCAAAAGTTGACAATGACAATGACGTTTGGCTTAGAACAATAACTTCTAGAAACCCTGATCTGTGTTTTGAAAATTGAATAATGACCAAATTGATCTGTAAATCTATTTATAGTTATGTTAATCTAAACCTAAGGAATTGTGACAAACCGGAAGAAAAGTCTAATGAGAACCTCAACCCGATGTGCACAGAACCAGATTCAAGAAACAGTCCCTCGGGAATTTGTGAAACCAATTCTTAGCTCAGGATCATGGGACAGGTCTGATGAGAACCTTCACACTTCCCAAAGCGTCAAAAAGGTAACCCAAAAACAAGAGGCACCATTAACATAATCATAAAAGATTTAAGAAAGTTTCAACAGGCAGAGTAACACATGTCTGCTGAAGCTTAGTCTACTGTCTAACTAAATGAAAAATGACATTGTGTCGAAAGTTGACAATGACAATGAAGTTAGGATATAAAAAAATGTGTAAAAAATGAACTATAATAAAAACATTGATTTGTGTTTTGAAATTGATAAATTATTATTATTAGTTCAACATCCTGGGCAACCAGACTGAAACATAAGATCATGAGATAAGTCTAATGAGAACTTTCCCAATCTCAATAGTAACAAGGAGGATGACCAAAATGATGAGCCCATACCAGAAAATTTTTTAAGAAATTTTCCAAAAATTGATCTGTGAATCTATTTATAGTTCTGTTGATCCAAACCAAGGAAATATGACAAACCGGGAGAAAAGTCTAATGAGAACTACGACCCGATGTGCACAAAACCAGGCTTAAGACACAGTCTCTTGGGAATTTGGGAAACCAAATTCTATGCTCAAGATCATGGGACAGGTCTAATGAGAACCTACCCAATCACAAGGCGCCAAAAAAGGTTGCCCAAAACCAAGAGGTACTACAAACAGAAAAGATTCAAGAAATTTTCAAATTATTTCATATTTAATCAATTCAGTAATTCTATTAATCAAAAACAAGGAAATTACTGAGCCAAGAGAAAGTCTAATGAGAACTTGACACGGCACATGCAAAAACCCAAGTTATAGAAAAATAGAACCTGAAGTTGAAATTATAAGTTTCAAATGAAAGCAATAGATTATGTTCTGAGAATTGAAAGGAAAGTCGAGAGGGAGGGAACTAGGCAAACTGCAAAACAGGTTCAAGCCATATCATCATTGAGAAAGAGTTCAAGGGCAATTAAATGGGTAAAGTTTAAATTTATGAAAAGTTTCTTACTTTAAACGTCTATGAAGAGGAATGTAAGCTCTGTTTAAATTAACTTGAGTGTTGAGACAAAGGTCATTATTCAGTAATTCCTTGTTAATATGTAAATCTTCAAGAAAATCTAATCTATTGTAATTTTTGGAACTCACCTCCTGTAAAATTTTTGAATTCCTATTTGGACTAAAGTTGTGGTTGTTAAACCTCAAATGTTGACCAAAGGCTGAAATTTTGTTGGGATTTAAATGTTCGGTTATACGGGCTTTCAAAGGTCTGCAAGTTCTTCCAATGTAGGCTGCATCACAATCATCACAGTTTAACCTGTATATGCCACTTTTTGAAAGTTTATCAATTTTATCTTTTGTGTTGACCAGGTATCTGTTGAGGCTATGGTTAGTTTTGAAAGAAATTTTGATGTTGTCTATGTTGCTTTTGATGCAACCAGATATTTTATTAGAAATATTGTCATTTAAGAAAGGAAGTGAGACAAATTGTGATATTGAATCTACTTTGGGGTAGGCATCATTAAGTTCTTTTTTGTTTTTGATTTTTTAGATCAAATTATTAATAATATTCGGGTTATAATTGTTATGTGAAGCTATTTGTTTAATGATATTCAATTCATTTTGATAACTAACTGTAGAAAGGGGCATATTCAAAAGTCTATGAATGTAACAATTGAAAGCTGCCATTTTATGTTGATGGGGGTGGTTGGAGAAGCTAGGTATAACGTGATCGGTTTGTGTGGGTTTTCTGAATATGCTAAAATTTAAAAGATTGTTAATTTTATGTATTGTGAAGTCTAAGAAATTTAATTTATTATTTGATTCTAATTCAAGTGTGAATTTGATACTTGGGTGTACTTGGTTTATTTTTGTCAGAAGATTGTTGACAATGTCAATGTCGCCATTCACAAATACCAAACAGTCATCAACATATCTAAACCAATGTAAAATTTCTGGGTTATTTGCAGTGATAATGAATTTGTTTTCTAAATTATTCATGAAAATATCTGCTAAAAAAGGAGATAAACAACTACCCATGGCTACAAACAACCAGATGGACTTGCCATGGGTAGTTGTTTATCTCCTTTTTTAGCAGATATTTTCATGAATAATTTAGAAAACAAATTCATTATCACTGCAAATAACCCAGAAATTTTACATTGGTTTAGATATGTTGATGACTGTTTGGTATTTGTGAATGGCGACATTGACATTGTCAACAATCTTCTGACAAAAATAAACCAAGTACACCCAAGTATCAAATTCACACTTGAATTAGAATCAAATAATAAATTAAATTTCTTAGACTTCACAATACATAAAATTAACAATCTTTTAAATTTTAGCATATTCAGAAAACCCACACAAACCGATCACGTTATACCTAGCTTCTCCAACCACCCCCATCAACATAAAATGGCAGCTTTCAATTGTTACATTCATAGACTTTTGAATATGCCCCTTTCTACAGTTAGTTATCAAAATGAATTGAATATCATTAAACAAATAGCTTCAAATAACAATTATAACCCGAATATTATTAATAGTTTGATCCAAAAAATCAAAAACAAAAAAGAACTTAATGATGCCTACCCCAAAGTAGATTCAATATCACAATTTGTTTCACTTCCTTTCTTAAATGACAATATTTCTAATAAAATATCTGGTTGCATCAAAAGCAACATAGACAACATCAAAATTTCTTTCAAAACTAACCATATCCTCAACAGATACCTGGTCAACACAAAAGATAAAATTGATAAACTTTCAAAAAGTGGCATATACAGGTTAAACTGTGATGATTGTGATGCAGCCTACATTGGAAGAACTTGCAGACCTTTGAAAGCCCGTATAACCGAACATTTAAATCCCAACAAAATTTCAGCCTTTGGTCAACATTTGAGGTTTAACAACCACAACTTTAGTCCAAATAGGAATTCAAAAATTTTACAGGAGGTGAGTTCCAAAAATTACAATAGATTAGATTTTCTTGAAGATTTACATATTAACAAGGAATTACTGAATAATGACCTTTGTCTCAACACTCAAGTTAATTTAAACAGAGCTTACATTCCTCTTCATAGACGTTTAAAGTAAGAAACTTTTCATAAATTTAAACTTTACCCATTTAATTGCCCTTGAACTCTTTCTCAATGATGATATGGCTTGAACCTGTTTTGCAGTTTGCCTAGTTCCCTCCCTCTCGACTTTCCTTTCAATTCTCAGAACATAATCTATTGCTTTCATTTGAAACTTATAATTTCAACTTCAGGTTCTATTTTTCTATAACTTGGGTTTTTGCATGTGCCGTGTCAAGTTCTCATTAGACTTTCTCTTGGCTCAGTAATTTCCTTGTTTTTGATTAATAGAATTACTGAATTGATTAAATATGAAATAATTTGAAAATTTCTTGAATCTTTTCTGTTTGTAGTACCTCTTGGTTTTGGGCAACCTTTTTTGGCGCCTTGTGATTGGGTAGGTTCTCATTAGACCTGTCCCATGATCTTGAGCATAGAATTTGGTTTCCCAAATTCCCAAGAGACTGTGTCTTAAGCCTGGTTTTGTGCACATCGGGTCGTAGTTCTCATTAGACTTTTCTCCCGGTTTGTCATATTTCCTTGGTTTGGATCAACAGAACTATAAATAGATTCACAGATCAATTTTTGGAAAATTTCTTAAAAAATTTTCTGGTATGGGCTCATATGACATTTTGGTCATCCTCCTTGTTACTATTGAGATTGGGAAAGTTCTCATTAGACTTATCTCATGATCTTATGTTTCAGTCTGGTTGCCCAGGATGTTGAACTAATAATAATAATTTATCAATTTCAAAACACAAATCAATGTTTTTATTATAGTTCATTTTTTACACATTTTTTTATATCATAACTTCATTGTCATTGTCAACTTTCGACACAATGTCATTTTTCATTTAGTTAGACAGTAGACTAAGCTTCAGCAGACATGTGTTACTCTGCCTGTTGAAACTTTCTTAAATCTTTTATGATTATGTTAATGGTGCCTCTTGTTTTTGGGTTACCTTTTTGACGCTTTGGGAAGTGTGAAGGTTCTCATCAGACCTGTCCCATGATCCTGAGCTAAGAATTGGTTTCACAAATTCCCGAGGGACTGTTTCTTGAATCTGGTTCTGTGCACATCGGGTTGAGGTTCTCATTAGACTTTTCTTCCGGTTTGTCACAATTCCTTAGGTTTAGATTAACATAACTATAAATAGATTTACAGATCAATTTGGTCATTATTCAATTTTCAAAACACAGATCAGGGTTTCTAGAAGTTATTGTTCTAAGCCAAACGTCATTGTCATTGTCAACTTTTGACACAATGTAAATTTCATTCATTCAGTTTAACAGTAGACTAAGCTCCAACAGACATGTGTTACTCTGCCTGTTGAAACTTTTATCCAGGTGAATCCTGGAATAAGGACTTTTTTAAAATGTTATTAATATGATGTCCCGTTTTTAAATTTTACATGGTCCTCTGGACACATGATATTTTTATGGTCTGGCTCTTGTACACCTGACGAGTAAGTAACTTCTCAATTTTCAAAATTCTTTTTATCAAAATTTCTTAAATTCAATTCCATGTCTTTTACTTACAGGTACGCACTGATGATGACTTTATAGTCGAAAGCGCTCTGCTATGATTTTATAAATAAATTTCTGCACGAAATACAACTTTTCTTCATTCAATTACATTGGAACGTGCACACAGCTGGACAAATTTCATATAAATGTCTCTCTGGTTGCCTCCGTGATGGCATATACCTCCGCTTGGAAGACTGTTTTCAGTGAACCTAGCGCTTAGGCTCTTTTCTCTCCGTTTTCCAAGTAAATTCCTGCTCCGTCTCGTCCTTCCTCCAGTTTGGATCCGTCTGCGAAACACACAAGGCTTTCCTCTTTCCCTTTCTCTCCTGTCTGGGATCTCTAGCGAGATCGTCCTTTTGCACCTGATTTTATCCTCTGCCTGTATCACTTTGATGGCGGATGATGGGATTTCTTTCTCCGCTACCACAGCGATTTCAGTGTACACTGAGTGCCCCTCTTCTCTTCAGCTTCCTAAGTCCAGCATTCTCAGATTAGATACCATCGCTTCCTTCTTTATACAAGTTGGAAGCAATGGCAGACCCAGCAGGGCGTCTCGGGTTGCCGAGGGGGTCGTCCTCATCGCGCCGGTTATTCCCCTATAAGCTAGTCTTTGAATTTTTCTAGCTTGTTGGTTGTGGTTATCTGGTCCACTCTCGGTTACCAGACCACTGCTTACGGCTGGTTAGATCCAGTGGAGAATGTGAGGTATGAGGCCTCACATCCCTCCCACCGCCCGGCGCAGTGCCCATATAGCGACCACCGCCTTCTCGAATACTCGATCGACGTGTGGCCCCCAAGTTAGCTTCGAGTCCAGAATGACCTCAAGGTATTTTACCTCTCTAGCCAGCTTTTGGGGTCTTCCACCCATTGCTGGTGATATGAACCCATTTACCTTTCTTCTCTTGGTAAAGAGAATCATATCTGTTTCAGTCGGATTGACTGCGAGGCAGACTTCCTCTGACCACATTTCTATTTTTCTGTACGCCAACTGCATCTGGTCACAAACCACACCTAGGAGAATGCCCGTCACCCGTTGGCGAATGCCTGTGCGTAAAAATCGTTAGTGGCAGTTCTCTTAAGGAATTCATCCATGACCAGACACCAAAGGTGAGGGGAGAGACAGCTACCTTGCAGTCAGCCGCCCCTCACCTCGATGTCAGCCTGGCTCTCTCCCAGAGACACAGTCAGTTTCCTCCGCTCGATGGCCGTTGCTACCCAGCTGAACAGAGTAGGAGGAGTTCCCCTAATCTGCAGTGCATTGCAGATGACGCCTGTTCTTGCCTTATCGAAGTCACCCTTCACGTCGAAGAAGACTCCGAGAGCCCATTCTTTGAAATGGAGTGGCTTTTTTTACTATGTGCACTACTTCATGAAGGGCAGTTTCTGTGGACCTTCCACTGCATGTTGATTTTTCTCGAAGAGATGCCTACTCAGTACTACATCCACCAGATACTCCACAATCTTTTCCAGAGCATTAGTAGAAAATATGTGAGGCTGATGGGTCTGAAGGCCTTCTTCCTGATTTTGATATAAAAACTACTCTAGCTTTCCTCCAGGTCCTTGGTATTGTAACAAAGTGGTTGATGGAGCGCCGGTATCTCAGGGTAGGTGGGCCGAGTTAGAGAAACAAAATGGTTCCAACAGTTGTGTAGGGGTTTATTTCAATAGGTTTCGATCTACAAAACAAAATAACTCTCGTAAACCAAAACTTGGGGGGAAGTATCAAATACCGATATATTCGTGGGTATCAAACTCACCTACAAAACAGGAATATATGCAACTAATATAATATATTTCAATAAATTAATAGCACCGCACCACAGGTCATGTATACGATCGAAAACATTGAGGTTCAACAGCTCAGTTTTTCGGGCGTTTCAAACGAGAGAAAAAAACCCGTCAGACCGTTTCAATGGCTCGACTGAATACGGGCATGGCGAGGCATCTGCCGGTGAGAAGAGAGAAGTATATACAGAGGGGTACAGATTCCGTTACAACCGCCCCCCACCTAATTTGAACAGGACGGTCGAGAGAAAATTAGGTGTTTCAAGTATTAAAATGTCTCAAATGACTAACGTGAAAAAATCCGCGCTCTATATCACTATCCGTATAGGCAAGAACGTACGTAGCGTTGCCTATCTTTTTCTTTATCCGATACGGCCCCTCAAAAATAAGAGCGAACTTCTTAGTTTGGGAATTTAGCGCGGACGAAACAGGATTTGCTCGTAATAGCACAAGTTCGCCAGTTTTATATTCCTTATAGGGTCGCCCTGGGTTGAGCACGTTACGCCTCTCCGCGCGGGCCAACATAGTCTCCTTGGCGAGGATTAACTTTTTTCCCGGGGGCGAACCAACAGGACCATCAGGGTAGGCTACGTGATCTTTCATTAAGGACGGAGGTGAGACGCCTAACTGTAGTTCGATAGGGGTAAACCCTGTACTTCATCACTTCGAACGCCCACCGTTGATGCTTGTCGTGGCAATATGTTCGGAAGAGACGGGTCAAATTCCGCATACTCCTCTCAACAGGGTTGCTTTGAGGGTGTCGGATAGAACTAAAAATGGGTTTCACCCCTATTGCAGTCAAAGTCTCACTCCATAACTTCGACGTAAACTGGGTTCCATGATCAGAAAGGACATTATTTACTAAACCATGTTTTGGGAAATAATCTAGAATTAATTGGTTCAAAATAATTCGGCTCGTAGCTTTTTTTAAAGCATAAAGGGTTATGAACTTCGAGAATATGTCTATAACGACGCATAGATAAGTAACGCCCCCCCGCGACCTAGGTAAAGGGCCATACAGATCAATTGAAACAATTTCGTTAATCCCTTCGGGTAATATTGACTGCAATGGCGGCTTCGGAGACACCGAAGGTTTTGATAATTGACAGATGGTACAACCCTTGACGAGGCCTTTTACGCTTTTGAACATGCCCTTCCACCATAGATCTCGCTTGATGGCCGACCATGTCTTATAAACCCCAAAATGTCCCAGAGTTTCATGGTAGGACTTGACACATAATTCAATCAAAACTTCTGGGATACATAAAACAAACGGTTCGTCATCACACCGCCGTGCGAACAGTAATCCTCGATGTAGGACATAATTATTCTGAACATTTTCATCGTTTAGAGACCGAATTATTCGGCCTAAGTTTTTGTCCTCCCCCTGTAGACGAGGCAAGTCCTTCAGACGCGATTTCAGCGGGGCGCATAAGCCAATATTTAGAAGTCTGAAACAGCGGTCACTCGGTGTAGGTAGCCGCGGAGAGGGAAACCGCGACAGAACGTCCGCATTACGTTTTCCGATCCCCTTACGTAATTGACTGTAAAGTCGAATTCTTGTAAGGCGAGTGCCCAGCGAGATATTCTCGGGGTCAGCAGGCGGCATGTTCGGATATACATTAGGGCCTTATGATCCGAAAAAACTTGGAAGTGACGCCCCAATAAATAAATCCGCCATTTTGTAAGTGCGAAAACTAGCGCTAGTACCTCTTTCTCGCAGCTACTATAGTTTCGTTCTCGGTCGAGTAGAAGGCGGCTGGCATAAGCCACCACGCGACGCTGTCCCCCTATCCTTTGATAGAGTTGCGCTCCTAAACCGTACTCACTTCCGTCTATTTGCACACAATATTCTAGATTGGGGTCAGGATGATATAACAAGACTTCCGTGGACAATTCGGTTTTGAGGTTCTCGAAAGCCTGCTGTTGTTCGTTTCCCCAAACCCATTTAGATTTTTTCCTGAGAAGGCGGCTCAAAGGTTCAGCTAACAAGGCAAAATTCTCGCAAAATATTCGGTCGTAGTTGCAAAGCCCTAAAAATGATTGGATTTGTTTTGTATTCTTAGGGACGGGAAATTCCACAATTGCTTCTACGCGAGATTTGTCAGCTTTGACCCCATCTTCACAAATGAGGTACCCTAAGAAAGGTAAGACTTGTGGCAAAAACCTACATTTACTGAAGTTAACAGTCAAGCCGGCCCTCGATAATAGCTCCAAGACCCTACCTAAGTGCTTTATATGATCATCGAAAGTTTTAGAGTATATTAAAATATCGTCTAGGTAGGCAACTATGTATTTATCACATTCTGATCCTAGTATTAATGACACCGCCCTTGTAAACGAAGATACTGCCGTCGAAATTCCAAATGGTAAAACCGTGAAATAATAACTTTTATTGCCAATTATAAAGCCCGTATAATTCCTGTCCTCTTCACGTAAGGGTAGCTGCCAATAGCTGGAAGACAAATCTATGCAGCTTTTGAATTTGGCGCCTGATAACGACTTTAAAATCTCATCAATTGGGCGCGGAAGGTCGTGCTCTGGTTCCATACGGCTGTTCAAAAACCTTGCATCTAGACAAACCCGGACTTTACCATTTTTTTTTCACAGTGGTAACTAAAGGATTTATATAAGGGGTGGCTGCCCTTTCGATGACACCCCACGATTCCATTTTCTCGATTTCCTTGTAGACGGCTTCTCTGTACGCCACTGGAATTGGGTACGGTTTAATATGAAACGGTTCGGTATTTTTTAATTTTATTTTATGCTCGTAAACATGTGTTCGCCCGGGAATATCTGAAAAAACCCCTCGGTGCCGTTCTAAAACATTTCTGAGCGACATTTTTTGTTCATCTGAGAGATGTGTTAAATTCACGATGAAGCCCGTTTGAAATCCATTGTTTTTATCCAAGTCTCCCGAACCGACAGCAAAAACATCTTGTTTAACGGCAACTGTTCGTAAATTTAACTTATCTTCAGGAACCTTGAACTCGTGAAAACTTTTTATCTCCTCAACACAGGTTGATGTACCGTCACCGTTTGAAAACGTCAAAATTTCTTTTCCCATGTTGATTTCGGCCTTTACTTTTCTTAAAAAATCCGCCTCCACAATAATTGGAAAAATTAAATCCGTAACTAACAAAAATTCATAACAATACTGGTAGTTATTTATGACGAACGTCAGCGAAAGTTGATGGGTTATACGTCTTTCTTTTGTTTTAAACGCCCCCGTGATTCTAACCCCCGTTACTGGAAATGCAGGAATCTGATTATGAAACTGGGAAAGTTGGTTATAAACGTCCCCTGAAAGACATGTACATTCTGAACCCGTATCTATAAGAGCCGGGAAATAGAAATTAAATATGGCAATTGATATGACTGGTGATCGATTATTATCTACGGTGTGTTCGTAATCACATTCCAGTAGATCATGCATGGGGTTGTTTCTAATAAATGCGGACCTGTTTTTACTATTTTCACTCTCCCCAGGTCCTAGAGGTCGTGTGTTAAATCGTTTCCCGCCACCGAATCAGATACAGTGTTGTCAGAGATCCCAATGGCGGAAATATGATTTTTTTGTTGGGAAAATCCGAAATTTTTTGTTCGATTTTGTTCGCCCCTCATATAGCGATTTCGGTCCGGGGAATTAAAAGATTCCCTAGAACTCCAATTATTATAATAATCTGCTTGTTGTAAGCGAGTGAGTGCGCCCTCGATGGTTTCAACCCCCACCAATACCGCCGAAATATTTGGTGGGAAATGTCGTGATATCAACCCCACAAGCATTTTTTCTGAAAAAGGGGGTTGCAGATGTCTCGCCATTGCCACGTAGTATGTAAAATGTTCAAGGAAAGGTCCTCTCTCGTAACGACCTGCTTCTATTCTTAATTTAATGTGTAACTGCCTAGTCTCGCCCCAGAAATATTTTAAGAAGGCTTCTCGAAAATTTTGAATGGACTCAAAAGTGGACAAAAAAGCTTCACCCCAAGTTTTAGCTTTTCCAACAAATTTCCTGGACAGAATCAAGCGAATATTGCTAAAGTTTAAGTTGTATTTCTCTATGATAGTATTTAATTGAGCAACAAAATCTACAGGGTGTATACTACCCTCATCATCGAAGGGTAATATATCCTTGAGCATATCCATGATGGTTAAATTGTTCGCTACGATTCTATTGACGTTCGCTTCATTATTACCCGTATCACAATTTCCTAAATTATTTCTATTGTGAATTTGCCCAAAAGCTAAATTTTGGTTATACTGTGCTGTCCTAAGGGCTTCTGAAACTGTTCGTCTAACCGCGTTTTCAATTATATCCTGTAATTCTGGGTTTTGAGACTGTTGGGCTTGAATATACGTGGGGGGTGGCACAGACATCGATTGGGGGCGCCTCGTATAATGTTGATGACCATAAAAAATTGGAACATTCCTACCTTGTGGAAAAGAAGATACTGGGGTACCTGCTGGAGTTGGTTCAGTGGGAATTGGTGGGATTCCAAAAGCAGCCGGTGTTAAATTTGTTGTGGTAAGGAGGTTTTTTGGAATCGCCCCGGTATTCTTTGTTACTTTTGGTTTCATCAAGTTCTCTGAATCATATCTTGGTGGACTTTCCCTCCTAGTGTCACTCAATTGCAGATTATCGATTGTGTTTTCTACGTTTCTTCTGTTCCTCGTTAAAGGTGGGCTCGTTCTATTTGAAGTTGGTGTTCTCCTCATCTCCGTTTCGATTCCCTAAACTCGCCCCTTGTTGGGTAGCCAAGTTGTAACAAAGTGGTTGATGGAGCGCCGGTATCTCAGGGTAGGTGGGCCGAGTTAGAGAAACAAAATGGTTCCAACAGTTGTGTAGGGGTTTATTTCAATAGGTTTCGATCTACAAAACAAAATAACTCTCGTAAACCAAAACTTGGGGGGAAGTATCAAATACCGATATATTCGTGGGTATCAAACTCACCTACAAAACAGGAATATATGCCACTAATATAATATATTTCAATAAATTAATAGCACCGCACCACAGGTCATGTATACGATCGAAAACATTGAGGTTCAACAGCTCAGTTTTTCGGGCGTTTCAAACGAGAGAAAAAAACCCGTCAGACCGTTTCAATGGCTCGACTGAATACGGGCATGGCGAGGCATCTGCCGGTGAGAAGAGAGAAGTATATACAGAGGGGTACAGATTCCGTTACAGTATATATGCCATTGCCAAGCTGACCCTGAAGACGTCCCTTATCCAGGGGAATATATCTTTCAGCGCTTTCTGTTACAATGCTGGAAATATGCCGTCCAGACCTGCCACATTGAACGGTTTGAACTCATTCACTGCCCACCGAATGGCCTATTCTGTGACTACCTCTACAGCGAGAGGTCCGTCTACCCTGTGGTTGGGCGTTTTTCTTCGATCTCAGTTGTCACCCGTAATGACATATTACGTTTAGACTCCGTTATTTACATTTCGAGCTGCGGTCACATTCGAAGAAAAATTCTTATTGCCGCTTGTTTCGCGGAAAATAGATGCCAGTCAACCCCAAAGTCGGCAAAGTAATTTTGGACCTAACAGAATTTTTGTTTGAGATCATAACTCAAATGACTGGTTCATCTAGAATGATTGGAGTTTTGGTTTTTTTTGCTGGTTAGAGACCTTTTGAAAATGATTTTTTTCCCTTTTTTATGTCTTTTTGAAGTGGAAGGCCGGATTTAGTTAGCCAAAATTGGTTTTACGTGTGGTCAAAATGTTTCTATTTGAATTGTGGTATCCAGTCAAGTTGACACAATTCTTTTCCTCAGAGAATTATCTTCATCTAAAATTTATGTGGAATTGAAATCGAAACTATGGCCGATCTCAAAATGCTGTTTTGTTAGTTTTGTCTTTATTTCTCGGAACACAGTCATAATTATATTGTTTGAACCTATGTTTTGAGTATTGTTCAGTTTGTCCAATGTACACTGAGTAACATTCTATAAATGGTATTCGATAATTTCTCACTCATTCCAAATACTGAACTTGACGTTTCGATTACTCATTATGAGTTTCTTGATAAATTTTATCCTGATGCATTTTCTTGTTAAATCAAAAATAAAAACTTGATAGGAACGCAAAAGCTTTATTTGCCAACCAGACTCTATATTGACAACTGATCAGTCACGTGGTTTGGAGCAGGGTTAGGTGAGGAGTTATGGTTAGGTGAGGAGTTATGGTTAGGTTAGGAGTTAGGTTCGGAGTTAGGTAAAGAGTTAGGTTAGGGTTAGGTTAAGAGGTTACGTTGCGGGTTTGAGTTAGAAGAAGGTTCTGTTGACAAAAACTGCCGTTTTGACAATTGATGAATATTTCATGTAGAAGTCTATTTTTGATGACAGTGAAAAAAATGTGTCTTTTGAAGATCTCTGATATAAAAATTTATGAAGTTGACTAAGAAATATTTTTAATGGTGGTACTTTTAGTAAAATTTTATTTTTTTACACTGCTTTCTTGTCGATAGATGTTACGTTGATCAATGATCACGAGGAAGTGGACTAGTTGAACGCATTCCACAGATTATTGGATTGTTAAATGGTATCAATCACATGATGTATAGATAAGATATTGTTCTACTCTCCTCATGAGTGATTTTGAGTAATGGTATCAGAGTACAGTTGGAATCAATTATTTCATCAAGTAATATTGGACCAATACCCAACAGGATTTTTGTTTGAGATTATAACTCAATCGGCTGGTCCATCTAGAATAAATTGAATATTTGAATTAGGTACATATTGTTATGAAAACAAGGATTTCTAGTAAATTAGCATATCATCATTATTATTATTGCTCCTAGAAAGACTAGAAACATCTAGATACCTTATCCTAGTTTTATGACACCTTATATTTTAGTCCACAGCAACATATTTGTTCAAAAACCATCAGAATTCTAATTATTCAGTTTTCCGAACAATGTTAGCAGTACTACAACACCTCTCGCACTACCAGAAACTAACAGATACCAGCTACTGTGTGCTGAAATAAAATGAATCATTCAGTCCATTAGAACATTGAGACAGACGAACTTAGTTGAAAATTTCGAAAATTAACAATAACAAATCCTCAATATGATAAAATTTACTGGTCATAGAAAAACACTCTGTGTGTTGATTTGAAACAAACTGTAATGTGATGATACAGTGCAAATGATTAACGAGGCTAGTCATGAAATGACACTAGTCATAATTGTTGTAGAAAATAGATAAATAATTGAAAAGAAAATAAAATAAATTTGGATAAATATAAATAAAATATTAGGAAATAAGTTTGTTGTTAATTTTAAGTCGGACAATATGTAGAATGAGTAACAAAAATAATTTCAAATCCAAGTGAAAGTGAACAATTTAAAATCTAGTGAGTGCACTGAAACTAACCAGGAAAACGATTGCCATGGAGATAGAAGTTATTGAAGATGACTGAGAGGCAGTTATTCCAGAAGCCGTTAGGGAGAATTTGAAATTTGAAAGGGGAAGAGATTTTTCGGAAGACAAACACTAAAAGGCCACTTGCAGCATAAAATTACTTACCAGGAAACAACAAATTCAAAACTATCCAGCGAAGAAGGTAGCATCATATCTCCAACATATCGGAGCAGAAATCCAAGGTATTTATTCTGTTATTTGCGAAAATCAATGTTCTCCAGAGTCCTGATTTTCAACATAAAATTTTCAAACAATACGAGAACTTTCTGTGCACAAAATTTCACCTCCAGAAACTTTAACTCCAAAATAAAAAACTCGGTGATTTAAAAAAAAACCAAAACTCTTTTTAGTTAACAGTTATTAATTCTAAGCAGTTTTGATAACTTTAATATTATTCAAATAATATTTCTCCAAATCATTGACCTTGAAGTCTGGCTGTATATTTTGACACGACATGACTGTCAAAATTGTACTAAAAAGAACCAGCAAATGTACTTATGTTAAGTTTTTCGGAGAGGCTAGGATAAGGTTACATCGTTCAAATTAATTTCATTCTTTTCAACTTTTCTATAATATTACATTTCAACCTTTAAATAAAACCATATTTGACTTTTGAATGAATTTGACATCAAGAGAAGCCTTTCATTTAAACTCAACTGAGATGAGAGTTTTCTCATGTTCTATAGGCGCACCGACTGAGTTTGAGCTGAGGTACCACAACAAAAAGGGTTAGGTTATAAAACAGGAGTATCGAGTCTGGGCAAAATATCAATTTTCAAAACAAAATAAACAGTAAATAAAACACATTCTTCTTCTTTTCTTTTTCAAAGTATTATATCACAATTGACAACACTGGAATAATATAGGAGTCTTTCTTTCAACTCTAACTAATAAAAAGATATAGCTTTCGTTTTCTTACAAAAAAAATATTTTAACAATAAACTATAAACTAACCTTGTTATGATAACGTTGAAACGTAATAAAACACTGGATTCATGATTAGAGTTTCATATATAAAAAATCAAACAGAATAAATGAAATCAGTATTATCACATCTACTGTCATTTTACTAATCCTACATGAAAGCGCTATAACAATAGTCGTTCAAATCTACAAAGGGCAAATCATATCTTGCCGCTCACATTCATCAAGAGAAGTACGACCATACCCATCTGGAACAAAAACCAATAACGCACTACGAATGGGTTGGGTTTTCGAAGAATTTAGAAGAACGATTCATCAGTAAATATTTACACTATTTCATTTATCGACTATAGTTTCACAAAATTCCGAACGTCTGAAATGATCTCCAGGAAAAAAAATGGGTGGTCTTGAGTTTTAAACAATTATAACCGTTTCTCTTAAGAATATTCCCAACCGTTCTGTCATTCAGATTAACTTTGCCAGCGATCTGTCTACTCGAACACGGTGTGACCTCTGTCAATGCACACAATGGGATTACATTGTTATCTTTCATTTCCATCATTCGTTCACCAAAATATGTTCTTGGACCAACATCATATTCAATGACCTCCTGAGTTGGTATCATTTTATAGGAATGCATTTCATATTTTCCTTTAAAATAAAGACAGTAACTAAACGAATAGTGATATTTTCTTCAAATTTAATACCATCTGATATGACTTTGTATGAGTTACTGTCAATCCATAAATAAGACAGAGCCCACTAAGCAAAGTTACATTGAATCAATATTTCAGTAACCTTTCATGGTAATGTGTAATGTTACATCAGAGTTTTCTGCTACCTTACTGCAAAGGTTCAGCAACTCCTGGAACGGACGTTCAGCAATATTACAAATGGTATATGTCATTATCAATTATTCCAGCAACATTGCATATAATATACATGAAAGTTGCAAATTTGATATTGAAAATGACATCTTATGACAATGTTGCAGCAACTACTGATATGGATTGCTGAATTAGTAATTGCAGCAAGGTTACCACAACATAGAATATAAATTAGTAGAAAATAACAATGAATATTGTTATATAGCAGCAACTTACCACCAATCTTGTCTTCTATTCCTTTAATTAACGTAACAGTAAGATTTCATAAATTACGTTCCAGTAGGTTTGTTCGCTACTGAATAATTTTTGGATTTTCACTACTTGCTACTAATATTGATAGAAAATGAATACAATCTTCATGGTAGACAGATCAGTTTTAATATCTTATAAAATATCATTCAGTATTGATGTGTCCTCTATGGAAATCAGATTAATCATTATCTAGTTTTTAGAAACAAGCAGTGACAACCCAAAAAATCTTCTGAAATGATACCTATTAATTTGAATGTCAATTTAAATCTTGGAGATCAAAAAGACAAAAATTTATTTATTTTTATTTATTTATTATTATTTAATATTGAAACCTTTAATTAAAATATCACAAAAAAACAAATACCTACTCATATTAAAAAGTCAAATAAAAAAAAACCTGTTTGGCCTTATCAGGTACATGAAACAAAATAATCATTGAATTGATATGTAGATTAAATATCGACATCTCGATCTACTACCTAACCCTACAAGTAACGTGTTTTTGCGAATTGTAGCCAAGCCATAACATTTATTGGAAATGCATCATCTCTGATGCATGGAAATGAATTTCTCACTGCATCTGGAACAAAAATATTATAAATAAATATATAATTAGTCAACTCAACAATTATGGTCTTATTTCAATGGAGAATGTACAATTGAACTTGTACTTGATTATGACCCTATTGTGCTTACATATTTGCTTTATATTCAAATTGAACTGACTCGAATTTTAAAATTTGTATAGTTTTCAATTCTTTGATTCTGAATTTGTCTTTTTTGCTGATCCAATTGCAAAACATGACACAATGATTTGTGAAAAAACGTTCAAGACTCGTTCCAACACAAAACTTTTCATTCAAGCCACCAATATATTGAAGTACCTGCAACTAAAATCGAAATGTAAAAGTATTCCACATCATTTACAATAGTAAAAGTACCTTTCAAATTGACACTACTACCAGATTTATTCACAATATAAGGAGAAAAAACATTTTTCTAATAAACGCAGAATGAGCATACCAGACCATCCTAACCTAAAATAATATATGATGTATCGCCTCACCTTAAATATATTAGCATTATCCATTATGCTGCTTCAACACTCAGTGAACTCTTTATCAAAAAACGTAACTAACGCAAAGGTACGACACACAACAACAATACAATTTACAATATCAAAATGGCGCGAGGCGCGTGCTTGTCTGGGATCTGGGTTAATGGGTCGCCCCGTTAGGTGGCATCTCATCAAGACCGGGAAATTCAAAATTGGTTGGATTCCTGATAGATGAAATACTATTTCAAGTTTCTTTATACTTACCATTTGAAATTGTCCTAGCGTATCATTTTGTATATTTCTGCGATGATGCAATCGAAAATTGAAAATGTATTGTGTTTTCTAAATACTGTCAATATTGTTTATAGTTAGCTTATGTATGGTTGTAAATATCATGGATTTTCAAACTCAGTGCAACAATGAGATTTGTACTTGTTTGATAGTTCCAAATGTAACTTGCACTCACATTGTTGTTGTTTCTGTATTGTTGCATTTACAATGAACTTTCATGGATCATGGAACATTGCACTTGAAACTCAATCAATAGCTTGCTTTATAACTTACAAACAACTTGTCTGTAGTTTATTCTATTATGTTAAAAACTTAAATATGGCATTGATTGAGCCTTATGCAATATTATATTTTCATTTTACGATGGCAAGCCATACATAATATTGTGGTAATATTTTGTAACATTACATGTTCAGTGGGAGATTGGATGAAACTATCAATTCAGAGTGGTCCCGGATTTTTCACGCTGGATTGTGTGTTCAATTCCTAAAATAAATTTTTCTTTTTACTTTTTTTATTTAATTAATTGGAGTAATGTTTGATTTTTATAATATTTTCAATATCAGTATCTTCAATGACGGCATAAAAAATGTTTATGTTAGGAACTGTTATGAAAAGATAACTGATTCATAATGATGAATAAAATAGTCGTAGAAAAACTCTAATGTTTATTACACTATTGCACACTAACTCATTATCAAAAAGCGGTATTAGTTTTGGTTTTAGAGTGTTAAAGAGAAAAACGTCATGCAGATGATTTCTTTTGTTTTTGCAGAGAATGCGCAAAAAATAACATTTTTGAATGGAGAATGTAGATACTTCTTAATAATTATGTACCAGATGCCCCACATAAAAATTTGGGGTCTATAACTGTCACTCGAAGCGTGTTGAAAGTAAAGATGAAATTTTGTCATTACAGGATGTACTTTCAAAATCTAAAATTGATGTGTTTTGGGATTCCATTTCATTTGGCTGTTCCACAGGGTATATCAATTAATGACTTGAAATGAAAGCATACCCTGAAACTATCTATGGACAGGAACGAATCGTTAAACCTGTTTGGAAAAATGGTATAAGTACCTGACAATTTCTATGAATTCCAAAGACATACTTTTCTCGAACAGAACTGCATCCGTTGGATATCTTTCGAAGTCAACCGGTATAACTTATTTATGTAAATATTCGTAATGCGGAGATAACGTATCAGAGCAATTACTGACGGTTACAAAATGTACTTCGCCTATTAACTGAGTGTGCAATTTATAATAACAGTTTTATCACCCTCACTTTCGTTTCTCGTTCTGTTGCTTATCAGTTACCGAATAATGCACTCAGGAAGACTATTTCAGTAAAACGTTTCCTAAAGTAGAACAAGGTGTTAATGGCATATGAGGTAAGAGATGAGATAGTGAATTAATAACTGAAGACGCATTTGAACGTATGGAGAGCAGTATGTTAATGATACTAAGATACTAACAAATGGACATTATGACTCTTGATGAAGCCTGACTATGAAATTCATGAAAGCGTTAAGCGGTAAAACTGGTTACTGGTAGATTTTTTATAATTCTTTCAAAATCATAATTATTATAATTCTGAGATAAAGTCAGAATCATTACATAACTTTGAAAACGTAGGAAAACTCTCTTGCACAAAGAAACTACTTTGCTGAAGTCAAGGAACAGTACCTATATAAAGTTAGCGAGACAACTTCGAAAAAGTTGATAACGAATGATTCCATCACTTGACGCCTTTTTGTCGCTAATTAGTTACGGAGAAAAATAAATGGTCGCAATTTAAAAAAAAAAATATGCGATGTTCCGCTAACTTTATTCGCTAACTTCGTATGAAGTTAGCGAAACAACTTCCGTAATTTCTATTTTCTTAAAGTTCTGAAGTATCCATAATTTGCCGCCTTTTTGTCGCTAAATAGTTCCGAAGAAAAAAAATCTGTCAATCTTTTTTTTAAATATGCTATGTGTCGCTAACTTCATATAAAGTTAGCGAAACAATTTCCATAATTTCTATTTTTTCACAGTTCTGATGTATCCATAAATTGCCGCTAATTAGTTGCGGAGAAAAAAAAATTGTGGATCTTTTTTTTTTAAATAGGCGATGTTTTGCTAACTTCATATGCAGCGTAATTTCTATTTTTTCTCAATTCTGAAGTATCCATAATCTGCAGATTTTTTGTCGCCAATCAGTTGCTGAGAAAAAAACTTGTCTGTTGGATCAAAAAAAAATACGATGTTTCGACAACTTCCGTTATTTTTATCTGCTCTCACTTTTTAGGTATCCACAAATTGCTGCGATCTTGTCGATAATTAGATGTTGTTTAAGAAAACATTATTCGTCTCTCCTTTCTTTAACAAAATGCAATATTTTGCTAACCTTAGATGACGTTAGCAGGATAACTTCCTTTCTTTTTTATTACTTTAAACGGTTTTATTCAGCTTACGGTTTTACTTGTGTGGGTCATATCTAATAATTGAAAGTTTACCCACTTCCTGTTGAGCTATTGATCTAAAAATTTTGTTCTGATGACAATACAATTAGGTATGTATATTCAGTATCATTCTGAATCCAAGAAGGCCGCCGCCACAAAATGGCGGTCTACATATTGTTTTTCAACCCCCTCTTTACAAGTATCAAATGGAAGGGCTGAACTAGTAGAACACAGTACACCATGAAAAATTTCAAATCCAAGGTGGCCGTCGCCCCAAAGATGCGAATGACATATTTTGTTCAACCCCCTCGTAATGGGTACCAAATGAAAGGGCTGAACTAGTAGAAAAAAAATCCAAATCAAAGATGACAGTCACTACAGATTGAGGACTAAGGACTTGACAAGTAGAACTAAAAACTTATAAATAAATTAAGTGAGTTAAAGTTTTCGATGGATCCATAATTTGTAGTATTATTAATTTATCATTTTTGCAGAAAACATGCGATTTTTAATGAATACACATGGATGTTGAGAAATAATTTTCGTATTGTTTGGTTTCCATCAAATTCAAAATATTCATTAATCTCCGCTTTTACGTTGCAAAAGTGTTATTTTTGTTGCTACAAAACAAAAGTTATATTATTCATGGGTTTCCTGATACGAAAACAAGAACTCTCGCCACACCCTATCCATTCTCGTATTTTATACCATTTTAATCAAATCAACTAACAATACTATGAACGATATTTATTTCTTAATCTTTCATACTAAGAATAAAAGCAGAATGGTGAAACCTCCAAAGTTCTCGCATTGAAATGAACTTTTATTCAAAATTATGAAAACAATGATTATATACCGGAGTGAAACTAGCAAGACGATATCGCGAGCTAGAGGCAGCGCTACGCTTCGATAAAATCTTGATCGGTGTCGCGGCAGCATATGGATATTTACTTTATCATGTTTATTTTCGTTCGTATTAGGAAAATATTTTCATATAAACATGGTGGAGAGATAAAACCCAATTTTTCTTCAAAGCACAGTCGCTACAGTGGAAACCATGTACCCTTCATCAAACTAATGTAAAAATAACGAAATAAATGTTTCAATATAATATTACTATTATCATTTTGCTAGTTTTTCTTATCGAAGAATATTGAACAATTGAGTGTGAAATAATTTTAATTTGATAATTGATTTTGTATTTGACCCCCTTCCGATCCTTTAGAGATTAGAGGGTCAAAAATCATTGCTACATAATCCACACTCAACGTATTCCACACTTGATTTTTCAATATTGTTCTAGGAAAAACCCAGCAAAAAATAATAATAATATTATCCAGAAACATTTATTCCGTTATTTCCACGGGATGAATGATGGATGCTACAAAATTAAGTTTCACCAGAAATGAGACCAATGGATCATTTTTCAATGAAATCTCAACATTATAATAAATGAGTCCAAAATCATCATTAATTTTCATTAGGTCGGAGAGATACACCGTTAGCGAAACATCGCATATTTATAAAAAAAATAGGGACAAATTTTTGTCCCCCTCAACTAATTAGCGACAAAAAGGCGGCAAATTATGTATACTTCAGAACTGTGAAAAAATAGAAATCACGGGTTGTTTCGCTAACTACATATGAAGTTAGCAAAACAACGCATATTTTTTTGAATGAAAGAGCGACAATTTTTTTTTCTCCGCTACTAATTACCCAATAAACACACACACGTATCATATACGTTTAAATGTGGTTGCTGACGTTGAGTAAACGTTACTCGTTGAATTTCGCAACGTGACTTTCGTAACCCAAATTCAACCAAACGTTGATTCTAACTATGAGGAACGTTTACGATTCAACGCTTCACTTTTTCCACCATTATCAAACATGTCCTTAACGTTATTTCACAACGTATATTCAGTTATAACTGAATAGACATTACATAAACGTTAAATATGACACTATCAAACAACCCGAGTCTTTGGGAAACCTGTTTTCTACGTTTCAGTTACTGTTTTCATCTATGTTAATTGAACGTTATGAAATTATGTATTTGATGCGTTGAATGAAGCATTCAATAACAACTTCATCTTTCACATAACTACGAGGCAACTATTTTGATTGCTTATTTTTCAACGTTTTTCAACTGATAGAAAACATTCATCAGATACGTTGATAATCAATTGCTTTGTTTACTTCATGTCAATAGAACTAGTCTTCTTTGGACAACTTCAACTTTTATTCAACTAAACATATACATCGTAACAAATACGTGAATGTAGCCACTAATATGAAACTTGTTCTTTTCGTGGTTTCTTAACGTGTATCCAAAAAAACTAAGAAACGTTTCGTAAACGTTGATCATGACATTAATCAACAACCCGAAGTTTTGAGCAACCTATTTGTTACGTTTCAGTAACTCTGTTTTTCTACGTTTATTAGAAGTTATGACCTTACATGTTTGATCAGTTGAAAGAAGTATTTAATAACAACGTAACTTCGAGTCAACCATGTTGATTGCTTATTTTTCAACGTTGTTTTAACTGATAGAAAACATCCATCAGATGCGTTGAAAATCAATTGCTTCGTTTACTTCATTTCTGCAGAATTAGTCTTCTTTGGACAACTCCAACGTTTACTCAACTATCCATATCCATTGTAACAAATACGTCACTGTATTCACCATTATGAAACTTGTTCTTTTCGTGGTTTCTCAACGTATATTCAACAGAACTAAGAAACGTTTCATAAACGTTGATCATAACGTTAATCAACAACCCGAAACTTTGAGCAACCTTTTTTTACGTTTCAGTAACTGTGTTTTTCTACGTTTATGGAACGTTATGACTTCACGTGTTTGATCTGTAGGAAGAAATATTTAATAATAACATAACTTCGAGACAACCATTTTGATTGCTTATTTTTCACCGTTGCTTCAACTGATAGAAGGCATCCATAAGTTACATTGGGAATCAATTGCTTTTTTCACTTGATTTCTGCAAAAATAGTCTTCTTTGGGGACCTCGTCAACGTTTATTCAACTGGATGCACATCGTGACACATATGGTACTGTAAACTCCATTATGAAATTTGTTCTTCTCGTGGTTTCTCAACATTTATTCAACAGAACAAAGAAACAATTCGCAAACGTTGAATATGACACTATTCAACAACCCGACGATTTTAGAAACTTATTTTCTACGTTTCAGTCTTCCTTTTTTTCTACGTTTATTAAACGGTACTATGGAATTACGTGTTTGATATATTGAACAAAGTATATAATAACAGCGTAACATCGAGAAAGCATTTTGATTGCTTATTTTTTTACGTTGTTTCATCTGATAGAATATAACATCCATGAGATACGTTGAAAATCAATTGCTTTGTTTACTTGATTTCCGCAAAACTATAGTCTTCTTTGGACCACTTCAACGTTAACTCAACTGGATGCATACATCGTAACAAATAGAACTAAGAAAGTTTGCATAAACATTGAATATGACAATACTCAAAACACCGAAGTAACCGATACTATAGACTTTCATCTCTCATTTATTGAGTATTTGTCATTGAAGATTCGAGGCCTATGATTTGAACCTTTTTTGTAACAAATAATATCTTTCTCATCATTGATTGAATAAATTTGTGAGTATTCCCGATTATTTCATAATCAACCACTCATTGGCAACGCTGTACGATGCACCGTCAGAAGGAGTGATCACGTTGACGTTGAACGTTGATTGTTGAACAGCCAGTTACCCAGTTAGTTCTACCGCAGCATCGATAGAGTCCCGGCATTTCTTCTTTTTTAAGGTTACGTGTGCACGTGTCCGATTCAACCAGAGGATAATTTGGTAAGTACCTATCTACCTTGTTAATGAATTATATATTGCGCAAACTCAAAGTGTTTCCTTATAATCTTCAATATATTTGGCACAGTCGTCTTTAGAAGGTTGTATGCATGGTTTTTTACAGCAATTAGTATCAGCGATTTATCTGATGATGGTATGAAACTATGGAAGCTCCTATACTTTATTTCAATTTGCTCAAATCTTTATGGAGTAATAGTATTTCATAGCCGTAATGTGTAGTCGATCAATCTGATTGAGATACGTTAATAAAACGTGGATGAAAGGTAGATGATTAAACACGTTGGAAATGGGTGGATGAAAAACGTTGAGTTCATGAAACGTTGATAAATGGTGGTATCAAACTTGTTGAACATGGACCTGGTCGATACAAGTATGTCGTGCATTCGAAATTTATTAATTCTTAAGAATGGATACTAGTTTGGTATGCAGATAATATGACGTTCATTAGTGTATAATATATTTATTATTTATTAGGTCACAAGATTGAAGTCAATTGGTGGCACTTCTCCTGAAGATCACAGTGGGAGAATTCTAAAATTCATTTTAACGAATGAGCTGGCTTGCCTCTATAATAAAACGCTATTCCGTTGACATAGAGTTTCATCACAGCTAATACTATTAATTGTTAGGCCGAGCGGTGCCTTTTTCAATATTTTATAGGAGCGTTTATATAGGAACACATCAGGAAAATTATACATTTACTTACCTATCAAATCTCATCTCCAGCAACCATCAGGAAGCTGCTACCAGCTTTGCACACACACTAGTTTTAATTATTTAAGTTACTTTATTTATTATTATTTTCAACACTTTTCTGGATTTCAATCTATTCAAATACTTCTCAAATTGTTAATCAATATTACCTGGGCCGAAGGGAAGGAATAAAACAAAGAAATCGGCCAAAATCATTTATTATGCCGAAAGAAAAAAAATAGAACGCCGGAATAACTAAGAAGTTTTAAATTTATAAGTTATTAGGTCAAACCCAATTATGATCGGTGAAATGAGTGAAATTTCGTGACATTTACGTTATTCAATTATTAAAAGGTGATTATTCTTACTAAAGCATTAAACTGATATTTTGGAATAAATCATCACCAGAAAAGGTCACGTTACTAGCAAACATCTAACACTTTCAAGATTTAAAACAGGACTGCCGTTTAGAAGCATACAATATCTGTCCTTCAAGTAACTCAGATATTCCGACGTTACGAAAAAAAAACATAATGCAAATTTGTCGCATTATGAAAAAAAAATCTCTTTATATATGAACAATTGATCTTATTTCTACTTATTCTATGTCATGGATCTTTCTGTAACACTCGGTTATGGTTTGAATCAATTCTATTAACGGAAATATGACGTTGAATTCATAATGAAACTGATTATTAGATACAAAATATTTTGTGCATATTATTAATTTCCCCTCGTAAAACTCTCGTCTGCATTGGTACGAGTTTCACAGCAACACATGTGCGAAGATTTCTGACCATTCTTGGTATCGTCAGCTAAGTTCTGAATTTAATGGCTTCCAGATGTAGATTCAATGGTTGTCCTTTTCGAAAACTATTAAAAATAAATCTCAAGATTACGTTTTGTTACACCTCTACAACTGAAATGTTACAGATAAGAAGGCTTTCAAGGATATACATGTGATCCAACTCATTTATGGTGAAGTTATCATTTATGTGCCATATTCCATAATAATTATATTGAATGATTTTTGCAATTGCTGTCAAGAAATAGTTTGAAGCAGCAGATCACATCCAAAGACTGGTTATATTTTGCGAAGAAACGTATAAATGACGCCATAAACTTTAAACAAAACAAAAAAGAATATTTTATTTATATTAATATATATTTTCTTTGAAACATCCGATAACCAGTAAAAACATAGTTCATACGAAGAAAACCCAATAGATTTTTGAGAAGCATGTTCTTTTTCTAATTGATCGTTCATTGAACGTACTGATTTTGCATTTTGTAACGTTTATATAACATTTCAGGGTGGTAATGACAAAGGTTGATTCATAGTTAAAATACATACGTTACTTCACCCCAGTTCAATTAACGTTGCAGTAACGTTTACAATTGGTGGTATTATCGATTGAAAGATAATTCATTGTTGATTCAACCAAGAATATCAACGTTACCTAATTACTGGCAGCAACGTGACTTCGAAACGAAGATATATCGTTATGCTGCAGTAGAATATAACTGGATAAAAAACGTGGAAACCCCGTAAAAAGGCATAGTTACGTTGAAACCGAATTATAACGTTACATTTCAGTGGAATTTTCATTACAATAAGAACGTGTAAATAACCTTGAATCAACGTGAAGAGTTAACGTTACCATAAAACCTGAATGAAATGTATTGCCTAACGACATTTTGCCGTTTTTTCAACGATGAATAATTGTAGCGTTACTTGAAAAATCCAACGTTTTTTCCACGTATCTGTGTTTATTGGGTAGCAACAAAAATGCTGCAAATTATAGAATGATCCGTTATCAACTTTTTCGAAGTTGTCTCGCTAACTTAATATAGGTAGGAACAGTTGAATGCAAGACTTGCATGAGATGAAACTGTTATAACTGTAACATATTTACATGGTTTGCCAGCTATCGTTGAAGTGGATCCAAAATCTCTAAACATTACTTTTAGCGGTAATTCCTTCAGATCGACAAGAAATCATTCACGTACTAATAATTTTTTTTCAATAACATCACGCCACTGAATGAAGACCCAAAAACTACTAAAGATATATCATGTAAGTATTCGATTCCTTGTTTCTAGTATTGAGAATTTCTTGGAGTTTCCATATTATTATTATAGCTATATCCGAATCCTGGCTCACTCCGGAGATCCAAATGAGGATATGAATTGATACATTTTGATAGACCCACGATTAAATTGTACTGATGGGAGATACAAACATAGACTTCTGGAAACCACACCTCAAACCATGTCATGATATAAAAAATATATTGGAATGTTCCAACTTGAAAGAAATTCTATACGAACCTACAAGAATCGGTATAAACTCATCTAGATTGGCATATACTTATTTATGAAAGTGAAAAAATCTATAACCGTTCACCAATTAGAACCAAAACGATAAAATTCCTACATCTCTTCCAGAATCAAGTTGAAAGCATACTGTTAGATAAAGCCTTGCAGGAATATTACGATGATGATAGGAGCAGAAATGTGTATGTTCTGAAACACAAAACTGTGACACAAAATTTTTGCTGATTTATTTTTATTTTAAATATGCTTTATCAATCTCTAATATTCATTCATTAACTTGTTATTGTATTTACGAATTTGAAAAAAATATACATTTTGTTACATGGCTGTACTACCTGTGTCCTAAATTTACCTGTGATTTTCAAATGTACATATTAAATGTATATTTTTGATCTACAATGCTTTGTCAATAGGAGTTTAATCTTTGACAATAAAGTATATTTAGTTTGTTTTTTATTTCAATTTGTATTTTCTTCTTGCTGTTTCATTTTTGTAGAAGAATGATGAACATTGTTTTTTCATGCATTTTACATGTGTACAGTAACGGCTTGTTAACCATAAAAAATATTCAGTCGATTTCAAAATAATTTTTTTTGTCGGTGTGATTATGAAGAAAACGTATAATGTTTTGTCTGGTTGAATTGAGAATAATTGACAGTGAAGAATGACACTCATTAAAAAAAGTTGACATGTCTTCGACAGGTGACAAAATGTAGATACATGAAATTAGTAATTCAATTGTTTCCAATAAACCATTCCAGAACTATATTAGGTATGCTATTATTTATTCTTCAAATAAGAAAGTTACAGGTGCGCGAATACATGGCTGAATCACCTGGTATATAATTGTTAATATATTATTATTGTTATACCTACATCTTACCATCTCTATTTGTTTTGTTTTAAATGGTTACTGAAAGGTTCATGTAGTTGTTCCTCGATGTAGAAGCTTGTAATATACGGAAGATAAGTGGAGGAGTATACTCAGAAGAAAGGAAATTTTCAATTATGGAAAGAAAACTAATAATTATAAAACTACTTTATTTATTCATTTATTCACTAACAAACAAGACAATTTAAAAAAATTACAAAACAAAAAGATTCATATCCTTTGATTTGTTCAGACCAAGAAATTTCATTACAAAAGATAATTCAATATATTATTGAATTACAATTATGAAAATGAGTGAAATTTTACAAACTTTTATTTCTCTATCAATCAATCTCAATATCTTTTATCTCAAATAGTTGTAACGGTGTTACACTGTATAACTTCGATGCCAATGCAATAATATTTTGGTTTCCTTCTTGAAAATAGTTTCAAAAACTCGCAAATATAAAATCGGAAATATTCTTAAGAAAGCATCTGACAATCGCAAAATTTAAAAGCGGAAAATGTTACTTATTAACAAAAGGCCAAATGAAATGAAATAAGAAGTTGCCAATTTTCGATTTGACAACGCGTGCTCCACCCGCCTCTCGACAGCATCCTGGAACCTGGGTTTAGTTCAACCCGTTCTGCTGCTGAATAGGGCTGAAGTGTGGATTTGGTTACGCTGAATCAGCGCGCCTTGTCCTATGCCGTCCGAAGACAACAGAGGTCGGGCTACCATTTGCATATTACCAAAGGTGAGGCCGTATGCTGAAGCATACTACTGGCTTTGCAGTGTCAGTGCCCGCGCAAATTTAACGTTGCTTACCCGCCGAGGGAGGAAAGATCTCCCACCCAAATCCAAAGGTGAGACCACGGCCCCTTCTTTATCGTACCACGGTATTCTTTCTACTACCCAGCAAAGCCCTGTCCCCTAGAGGCAAATGCCTTATGGAGGGGCATTCAGTTGCCTTGATGAGGATTTCCCGTCCCCCTAGGTACCCATGTGAGTCAGATTCCTCCGACTCCGTTTGATAGGTTTCCGTCTGCAGTCGTTTTCACACATACTGCATAACCATGTCAGACTGGATCCCTCCAGTCTACGTTGGATGGATGACCGTTCGTAGCTGTAATAGCCGCTTCCATGTTCACTGGGCGAGGACCCGCGGCTTTCAACCAACGGTGTGTGGAATCACCGCGGGCATACCCAGCCCGACGCTGAGGACACATGGTGGGACCCCGGCCATCCCCCTCAAGGAGAAAAAAAAGTCCTGAAATTCTTTTTATAATACGTTCTTCCTTTATCCCTGCCCATCATCGCCACAGAATAAAAAGATTCAAACAAAACACTACACACTATAGAATATTTGAAGAATGGCGTCAACCAAATACAAATTCTATCTCTCTCGACTCGACAAACAACTCTGGCCTTTTTGTGTCGTAACGGTGATGTCATGCTCAATTTTGTTACCAACCTAATTTCTTCCACACCGACAAAATCGCAATTAAACCAAAATTCATGTTAATGTGTCTCAAAGCGACAATATCGAGAAGAAAATTGTAAACAATTCATATCATTTGGCATCGCTAAGTGGTAAGATCAAGAACAGTTATCAAATTCATCCAAGCAAGGAATCTCTTTTGTTAACTGGACTATACACAATCCAATTTTTAATATCACTGTAAAAAATAATGACTCACAGTAATGATTGTCATATTATGGAATAAAACTATTGTAGAAAAAATTGTACATACAATTATTGTATAGGATGAAAAATTATGTGTAAACCACGGCAGTGAAGTGCTTTTTCAGGTCTCAAGAAGTGGCCAGGCTCGGCTGCGCCTCGCCTGTCCATATCTTCTTTCGGCCCGAAAAATGCCACTTTACCGCCTAAGAATTTTCCCTCTCCTATCCTCCCTGCTTTCACTTTTGTCGCGGTTCACCCATGTTTACGCGACGACAGCTCAGACAGATTGATGAAATATTGCGCAAGATTTGTCAGTCAAAATTTTTGCCAGTCTGAGGGCCGCTTTATTCTAAATTTATGTGCCAATAACTTGGCCAGTCTAAAGCGGCAGTAATAGTTCTGTTAATTGTATTAGGTTGCATACAGCAAGAAGTGATAAAAGTTAATTTTTGGTTTGGACTCTTATGCAAATATTCCTCTGCCTACACGACATGTTCGAAGTGAGCAATGTTATTGATATCAGCTAAGTTCATTAGAACCCGCTGAGGGTCATTGGGGAACCCATTTGGAATTCCCAAATTAATTATGTCGTTGTTATATTTTGGGCAATTGAATATCCTATGTGCAGATGTGACAGTTGGTATAATTAAGACTGTCGATTTTCTTAATCCTGAGGTGCGTTTGAAAATTTCCATGCCCAGACAAAAACTGGACAGTACGACGCTGCAGGGGGAAGTAAGACGATTCGAGCTATCCTTTCTCTGAGTGTTCCCTTTTGGTCTGCCAAGCATGTAGAGCAATGTTGTTGATTCTGCGTACTGCATTCACCCAATATCTAAAACCTCGTATGTTCAGTTCATGTCCGTACAGAAATGCTCCATTTCTCTTCTTCAAGCTGCTCTTCTCCAGCATTACTTCAAGTTGGATTTTTATGAGCGCAGTCTTCGCGTGTTCACAACTAAGCATGCTCTATGCTTCCAAATGCAATACCCGTATAGAATGGGCTCAATGTCTCTTTTGTAGATTTTTCGTAAAGAGATTTGGTGATTTGATATGGCCCACCAGTTGCGCCTTAGGCATCTTCCTAACATATGGAAGATATTTCTGCAACGGTCCGCGATATATTCGATATGAGAGGAAAAATTCAACTTCGAATCTATGATGACCCCTAAGCACTTAAAGTGCTCCACTCTCTGTATAGGTGTTCAACTCTTACTTCCAGCTCCTGTCTGGAATTAGCTTATAATCAGTATTAAATCTTCTGCGTAGGCTACCACCTCCACATCTTCTGGCCATTTTTTGATAGAAACCGGAAAATTGCTGCAACAACTCGCGAAGGAAATAAAATCAGAAAATCCCGTGAAAATTTTGAAAAACATAGGACAGAGAAAGCGTAGGAAGTTGGTAAAATTCCCCTCCTTATTTTCGAAAAAAATTGCAAAATTTCACAAAGAAGCTAATATTGTGTACGTGCCGAAAAGCTGGATAGCAAGGGGTAGCAAATATACGCATGTCAGTATGCCACTAACCGACGATTGAACAAATTCCTACGCTGAAAAGTTCAAAATAAAATGTACTTGGAAATAATTTGGAAAAACGAGGTTTCCTTCATAAACTAGTAAACTGAAACGTTAAAAATGATTTGTATTGTATGAAAAACAGGGAACTTTTAAAATTTTGAATATTTTCGTAATAGCTTGAGGCATTATTTCAAGTGTAATAATTTTTCATGGATAAATGAAATATTTATATTTCTGAAAGGTCTATGGTTTTCATAGAATTACTTTTCACGTTTTAGGTCACTAGTTTATGATTGATATCTTGCTTTTAAAAACAATTCGGTCATTTGAAATATTTTTTATTTAACTTTTAGGTAGGTAACTTATAGATTTGTGTTGCCTTACGCCAAACCTTTTTTGTATATTTTCAACTTTTTCCACACATTCCGAGAATGTCAATCTCTTAGATTAAATCTAAGGTTAATCTAGAGCTCAATATTTTAATTTTGAAAGAATTTTCCTGCTTAAATCAATATAACTAAGCTTGATAAATATATTTTCTAACAGTACGGAGTGTTGTATTTAATTTTCACTGCTTCAGCTTGCATCTTGAAAAGAGTTAAAGTGTAGAAAAGTTCGTATCATTCAAGATGATTCTTGCAAATCCAAGATTGAGACTAGAAAAGTTTGAAGTTATTAGCAGCATTTCGAAAATCTCTAGAACAATTTTTTTTCCGTTCCATCTCTTCTACTTTCCTCTCCGAAATAGCAAATTTACTACAAAATAAATGAAACAGCCTGTGTAATTTCAAACCTTCAAGATGTGATTTTTAATTTCAGGACTTCGTTTGCCATATGGTTGCTCATGAATTTGATGTTGGTGGTAGTTCCACGATACGGAGCACTTTTGATGACTGTATGTGGATTTTTGTTACTCGCAACCGTTTGTGGATACTTCGGAATGTTACCTGAAACTCCATTAGTCATACATGTTGAAGGGGCCAAACTCCATTTCGAATTTGGATGGTGCTACTGGTTGGTTTTAATTGCTGGTAGGTATATCTATATATTAGAAATATAATAATAATAATACTTCTCATAAGGCGTAGGGTGTAACTGGAGACATAGCGTGTGCGGGTATTATTACCATTATTTGCCGTACTGATCCGGGACAACTTACCGATTTTTGGTAACGCTTTCACTTCTCAGTTATAGAAAATCCTATTCCGCTGTATAGGTAGGGAATGTGAAATTATATCATTAATAAAAACAAGAAATCAAAACACGCACTACTGACATTCTCTGGAATCCAAACTATTAAAAACCAAGAAATTCAGATTTAAAAATGAGATTCACTTTTTGTGAGAAGTGAAAGTGTCTGTTAATGTTTATGATGATTTCTATAATAATGTTCGAAGCGGTAACAATAGTATATGGTACTACTCCACTGCTCGCACAAGCTCTGCTCTTGAGATATTTTCTCTGAAAACCTGGGAGTTGCGTTAAAACAAATTTTTCAATTTTTCTGAACTCTAGAGGAAAGTAGGATATTTCATACGAGATGATAGGTGGTTTATCATCTTGTCAAACGAGTTTGGAATATCCAGTTTCCGCACCAGTTTTACAATGTTCTTTTCCGACTACCAACTTGAAAAACAAAAGACTAGGAGACATTACTCATAGAACATTACCAAATAAATAAAATTTTATCCGACTTCCATTAAACCTACCAACACCGAAATGAAATATTTCGCAAAAGTGTATTTTATGTAATATTTCACTTCGCACTAGTGAAAAATTAAATATTTTTCACTAGTGCGAAATAAGTATTACCCTGTGGGGTACAAATCATAATTTTGCTAATTAATTTCTAGGCCCGATATGCTTATTCGATTGAAAAAAGCGATTGCAAGATATTTTATTGAATTCATGATAAAATATCAATTGTTTGATGAAAATATAAATTTCTCAGCATTATTTAGAAATCCCTGATAAAAAACATTAAATTCACAATAAAAGGAGTACTTGAATGTAAACAAACATTAATACATGAAATGAATGAATAAAGGACTCTCCTATGGTTCGTGGTTTATCATCTCGTCACACTCGTATGAAATTTCCTTTTTTCCGTACTAGTTGTACAATATACTATTTCCTAGGTACTACAATTTGAAGGCATGAGAATTCTGCTTTCTCACCAGATACATTATTTCCAGCATTCTTTATATATTTTATGTACAGAGTGTTCCATGAGCTGAGTCGTCATGTATATGGGAAACTACCGTGAGTATTCTTCTGAAAATTTGTATACGGAAATTTTTAGAAGAGCTCATTTCAGTTATGATATTTTCAGTTATCTACGACTTCCGGTTATACCAGAAGTGGACCTAAACGTTTTTTTTTTTAATGTATCACCCTGTTTTTCAATACATTTTTAGAATATACGATATTTTCAAAATCCCAGTTTCCAAATATTTCAATTTTGTTGAAAATTTTGACTGATGCAGCCCCTCATAAAAAAATATTTGTTTGGAAAAAAAGAGAGTCCGGTCAAAATTTGTCAGAGTTTGACTGAATAAGACCTGAAGCTTCCAAATATTTGAAAACTTTTCTTTTGGAAACTTTTCAAAAAAAATATATGGGGTGCTCAGAAATTGGCGCAAAATTCGGCTATCTCGAATATTCTGAAGCTCAAATTTGAACCTTATTTTTTCTCAACGCCAGTGGATTCTACGCTAAAAATAAGGGGAATTTATGCGTACAACAGTATAGCTAAACTATCCTGTTTTTGTAGAAAATTGGTAAAACTGACATTTCCGGTTGGTTATCAGAGATGTCTGAATGATCAGTTGGCTTTTTTGGAAGAAATAAATGCTGAATATTTTAACTGTAACGTGCTCCTCTAAAAACTGCCTGATAAAAATTTTTAGAAAAATACTTTTAGTAGTTTCCCATAAACATATCGACTCAGCTAATCGTGGTATACCCTGTATTCGTTGAAAATTCATGGGCTATCAAACATATAAACATGAGAGTTCATTCTCCAGCAACAGCAGAGTTACAAAATATAATAACTGATGAATTGTGTCTTGAAGTAGAAAGGGTGACGAAAAAGTGACAAAATCAAGATTGTTGAATTTGAACAGGAAATTGTTTCAGTCTTCTTTGAAAATATGTTAGAGAAATTTAAAATACCAATTTTAGAGTTATACCTTTCACTATCGTATTACAGATGAGTTACTGCAGTAGTTTGTTGTTTACACTGGTGTATAAATATTTAATCTAAGGGGTTTGAACAGCAAACTGAATAAAATAATAAGGAACCGATGAAAATATAAAGTAAGAAAAAATTATTGGTTTATACAGACGACTAAAATAGAATAAGATCTAAGAATGAAACAATCAAATGAAAGCTTTTTTGATAAATGATTCGATTTTGATCGATCGGGGACTGGTAGCCGAGTGGTAAAAGCGCAGATCTTTCCTATCACTCTGGCTGCCAGTCGAAGATTCAAATTTGCGAACATTTTTCAGATGGCACAAGAAGTCCTAGGACTCGCACGTAAAGAGGTAAGACCTCTTAATCCTGGGTCGCCCAAGTTTCGACTTCTGAGGGCAGCCGTTCGAAAGGGGACAATTTGAAACAATATTTCTCAATGAATAAATAGTCTCTTTGTTTATGTGAAGAAACACTCATTATCATGAATTTATGCATATAATAACAAATTCTTAAAAGTATTGAATTTTTTGTTTCTACTTAAGGGGCGAACGTTGAAACGCCTACGTCGCTTTCAATGTAATGAAGCTACCACCACAATACATGTCATCAAGAACATTATCGCCCCCAACTTGATATTTATTAGGAAATGTGTGCGTTTAGCATAATTGGAGAACTGGAACATAAAACAGAAAATATTTATAATTTGGGTCATGTGTGCATTATCAATTACCGCACAAAACAATATAATAATAAAGTAAAAAATTAAAATTGGCAATTTTCGTTTTTGTTGTTATTTCATATATAAACCCGTTCATAGCGATGCACACGTTTAACTTCCTTATTTCATTTTATTTGCTGTTCAAATTCTGCGTCACAATTCTTGATTGACAGCTCAGATTGAAATACATAATAAGATTCAGTCAATTATTTTATTAAATATTTTATACGTGAAGGTTACATCCATACAGTATCTCAAGAGAAGACGCTTTATCTTGTAGAACTTTAAGTTTGTTTCATAATCAAGATCAACATAGTAACGATATCAAACACATATGAAGTTCAAGATGTTGATGAGTTTTTTCGGAAATATTCCATATTTTTCATGCCGAAAAGTCTGAAATAAAATGTTTTATACCACTTCTATCAAAATCCACAAATCGTCAAGTTTGTTCAAATCTTCCTGGAAATATACCTAGTGTGTAGATATTTTGTTATAAACTTTCAAATCATCAGCATATATCACAAATTCGACAAGGATTTGGCCAAGATCAGGCAGTTGAAGAACACCAGATGTAGAAATACATTCTCTTGATTCAGTATCATTCAATGCCACATACCGATACTTGTCAGATAGGAACGTATGATTCTTAAAGCCTCATCAAGTAGCCGAAAATTTCATGGTGTCTTTATTAGGGTAAGAGGATGTACTTTATCAAATGCCTTATAAAAACAGCATATACAGCAAAGGTAGAAGATTCATGTTTCATATTCTGAAACGAATTCCATACGAATGGTATCAAATTACACAACATACCTGCCTTTTTTTAAATTATACTAATATTTATCTTCAATGTATCAAATAGGTAGGTACTATGGCGGAGAAAAATAGATTCATTTACTGATTACACCACAGACTAAACCCCACGAATCATGTTGATGAGTATGAAAAGTTTTGGTATGCAACAGTAAGTTTAATCTATAGTGAATGACACTTCAGTCTCTTCCACATCATCCCTAGTAATTCGAAAAGTACTCGATAATTATAATTTGTTCAGAAAATTATAAGAAAATATAAGTCAGTATTCATTTAGTATAGAGCATTGGAGGAAAACCATTCTTTTAAATCTTTGATATTTCAAGCTTCACTCAATATAAAACTCTTGCAAACTAGTTACGTTTCGTCCCCCTATACGTGATCGTAGGGGCAGTTCTGATTTCTGAATATTTTACAGGAGAGAGAAAACATTAAAATTGATGACAATTTAATCACCCTGTAGATCTTAATATGTTATGTTTCAAAATAATATTCTAGCATTACAAAAGGAACAACATGTTCTTTACGCTGATGTAATATGAGGAATGTACAAATTTTAGTTTTTTTTTTTAAACAAATAAGTTTGCATATACGCCCATACGTGAGAATGCATGTATATCGTTTTGTAAGATAGGTCTACTGTAGGAATAGAGAAATCAATGGATGAAATTAGTAAAAGACAAAGATTTCATTAAACCTAATTATTTAATTATTGTTGTAACAGGGAAAAAACAAAGTATGACAAAGCGCTGTGAGTATGAAAAGTAAATAACATTTTACAATCCTACAAAAATACCATGGTAAAAGATACATCAACGTGAAGTTCTCTGTATTGACATCGGCAGATACGCCATGAACATAAGTTCTTGTGACGGCATAATAAGAGATCCAGTTACACCAATTCGTGAGATGAAAAGTACATTGCAAGAAAGCCTAAATCCGGCGTAACTCAATTTTGCACTTTTTGTCATTTACGCCCCTACGTGATAAGGGGGACGATCTATTCTTTTGGTTGCTGAACTTGCTGTGTTTTTTTCTGAAACGAAAACATGATTCCGTACTCTCGACTACTTTTGGAAGGCATTATGAACAATCAAATTTCTGATAATCGTATATTTTTCAGTAATAATAATTCATTACTAGTGATAAATAAAAATGAACTAATTGTCTCCATTTTTGAAATAAATTTTGCATCGAGTAAATGAATTTCAATAATTATTGTAAGGATTTTATGTTCAAGAATTATGGGTTGGTTATAGGTTTCGAGCATTTGCCTTACATAAATGTTAGACAACATGCTTCTGATATTCTGCAAATGATGACAACAACAAACCTCCAAAGCGCCTCACACTATCGCAATTGCAATTCCATCAAAGATTAGCGTACCTAACTAAAGTTTTGAAAACTGATTATTCCAATTCATTTGAAACCACTTCACACATATTAATTTTGACTTTTCTTATTTGATCAATTATAGAATTTCCAACAAATTTCTCTCACCGGTATTATTATCCATAGATGACATTTGAGATTTATCATGTTGTTTTCTGAGGTTTACTTAGATTGGTTCATATTGGATAATGAAGGTGTTTTATGTAAATGACGAAAATCAAATACTAAGAATAGAAGGCATTTTCTAACGGCTATGGAACCATTCAAAATGCCTCATTTCCTATGAAAAAAGCAATATCTAAACAGGAATTTCATAAATGATAAGTATAAAATCGACAAAGTCGAAGTATTCTTCTCTCCAAATATTCCCACAAAGTGGAAAATATGAGGCAAAAAGCTGACAGAAAACAACAATTTTCCTGGGTGATGCCACGACGGATTTTGAACTACATCTGACAGATATTTGTGCAACGTTCTTCCAAGGAGACTCATTTGCAAGTGCTTATTGTAGACAAACAAAGGAGTATCCTAAATTTGGCTGGGGATGACCACCTGCAGACATGTTTCGAGGTTGTTGCCTTTTGTCAGTGCAAGAGTAGGTCCGACAACTTTGAGTTGTCTTGTCCCTGCAAAATTAATTATAATTTATAGTTTATCTAATAATTCCCTACGGATGAAGCAGCGACTTACAGTAAAGTCAGTCGCAGTGCCACCTGTCAGAAAAATCAATAAGCACTCATCGAGACAGCAAAAGACTCCAGGAAGAGTAAATGCAAAAATTCGAACAAGTTCGAATGTTTTGCCGGAGAGTACAAATAAATGATAAGAATAAAATCGACAAAGTCGAAGAACCCTTATTTCCAAATATTTCATACAAAAAGGAATATTTCCACAAATGGTTTTGTTGCGTGCAGTATTTCTTCAGTTTTCAATGTTGAAAACCTAGTACAAACTGCTGAGGTCAAAAATCATTCAGTTACTGAAGAATTAAGATAACAAAACCATGGAAACTTGAATTCGCTTACAAAACAATTTGAAACCGCCTGGGAGTGTCTATGGGTCATTTATCCTTTCTACTTTTTGTGAGAAACGACTTCTTTGAAAAATTAATGAATCTGTGATAATATTTCATGAAACTGAGTGATTTACTTTAATTTTCAGGAGGAATATGTCTATCAGCAGGAGTTATAATAACTGGAGTTGAAATTATTCATCCTCATAGTTTCTCGACTATCCTTGAGGTGGATTATGATACACCTTACGATAGGCATATTATAATTGAAGATAGCCGAGGAAAACGTTATCAAAAGAAGAAAGTCAGCGATGGCAGCAAGATGGAAGATACATCAGACACGTTGGGTTCCAAAATACTGAGGTAAGTAATGAAATGGTAGTAAACATTAATTTTTCTTATTAACGTAACCATACCAGTGCTTCTCTCTTCAAGGGTTGAGTTAGTTTTTTTCGATCTGAAGAAATCGTTTGAAAGTACAAATATAATTGTAGTTATTTTGCATAAATTAGTTGAATAAGGCTACGATTTGGAAGTTCGTGTCTACAGGAATACTAGACAGTTATTATTCCGATCACTCACAAGCAAACAATTAACGATAAACTTACAAATCAATTACTTAACTTGATTCCACTGCTAAAATTCTATGCGTACATTGGATTATATTCATTGACTCAACTCATTTTGAACATGTATTTCACTCCACTTCGATGTGAGTTCTACCTTCTCAACTCCGTTTTGAATTGCCACCATTATATACATTGCATTGCCACCGTTATATACATCCTCCGAATCATCAATAACTCCTTTTGGGAATTCAACATTAGATGTCAGATGTCAAGGTGACGAAAGATCGAATCAATTTCGCCACTCTTCAGCAACAAAAGAACAGAATATTTATCATAATTAAACAATTTCTACTTCTGTGAAAGCAGATGTGTAGATGATTGTATGACGCTGTACGATAATAATTTAGATGGAGGGTGTTCAACGTGCTCAAAAACTTTTATTGATCGGAATTTATTCAGGTGACTCGAGTCTAAATTCAATTTCCCACATAAGTAATTAGACCGTTGGCCCATGACATTAGAAGTATCCATTATCTACGATGGTATGCGTCTAGGTCGGTCGCTAAGGGCGGCATACGGACCGGAAGTTACCCTTCACCGATAGTTCCCTCAGATTATTAACGAAGGAATGCCTCCTGATTAAACCCTTCATTTTGACCCATCATTTAATGTTATAACATTTGCATAAAATTTGGGTGGGCGAATTTAGCTGTATTCGTCGAAAGAAAGGTGTCATTGATGTCAGGGGGGCGACCGGATACCGATCCAATAAACCACTTTTTTCGTGATAATCCAACTCAATCTTCATGTCCTTTGGAGGGCATAACATCGTAAATAATCTACCCCCTAGTGTCATGGGCCAACAGTCTAAATTTGGTTTCCATTATCCAAAACTAATTCCAGAAAGTCGCATCGTCCGGACCCTCTCAAACCAGTAATTTAACGCAAAAGATTCTGGTATCTAAATTAAAACGTATTTGACCTTTCCAGCTGTAAGTCCTAACATTTCGGGGATAAATAACATGATATTTGAATAAATCAATGTGATGAACGAGGTTCAGAAATTTCAAATCACCTGATAATGTACAAACGGTGATCTAATATAACTTAGGTTACCCACGGAATATCAGTCTTAATTTTCACTACACAAATTATGTTTCCAAAAATATTATTGAAGATATTGTCCTCAGGTACAAACGAGAGATCGATTCTAATGTGTTTTCATTATTTATACCCTTGGTTGGCCTTCGTAGCAAAAAATACATGGAAAATGTTGGTCGTCCTAGCAGGAGGCACAGAAACTACGTTAGTCAAACGAACATTATTCCCTTTCATAAAATCTCAACTGAGACCAAGCCTCTTCTTGCAAGTGAATATTTTTGGCGCAAGATATAAATGGTAGCAAAACCGGAACTGCGTCAAAAATAAAACAGAATAGATGGCGTCAGGTATCACTCACTGGCCAGCAGGATTGCTTCTCTTTATGAACAAAATATTTGAAAAATTACTGATTGAAAGTCGTACAACGCCTCTCTGGGAAATTGTTTATGCGTCCTAAAGTGGACCTCAGAAATGCACGTTAGAAATGAAAATGCTACTGTCATCTATTCATTTACATTATTTCTATAGCGATAGATATCTATATAATTTCCTATAATTTTGAAGAACTGTTATTTCAGGAGGCTGAATTCCAGAATCCACAATGAAGACGCAGATTCGACTCGTACCCCGGAAATTATGAAAAACCAGCAGTTCCACTTGCAGCCCAGTCCATGGAGATATCCATATAAGGAAAACGAAGTGACCAAGGAGCACAAATTCTCACGATCGATATCACCGGAATCTATCAGATCTTCCTTGTCCAGGAATATGACACCAGTTCACCAGGATAGTTCACGGTAGGTACATTCTTGGGATAATATGATCCAAAAATAGTTTATCAGAAAAGAAAACACTGGAAATATCTGTAAAAGTTCAAATACATGATAGGAAAGCTCTTCAAACATACCTCTCAGCGGGGGTATTTATGTCAAAAAAACTCACCGAATAAATTCAACCGTTCCATCTGAAAAATGAAAAATTTGCACCGTCTGATGATAACGCCCCAGCAGATGTTGGCAGGGAAAGATTTGAATAAGGTCAGAGTGGAGAATCATTCACTACTTAACAAACATGTTTCTCTGACTGATAATCCAAAATCTTCCAATTCTTGGACATAATTAATCTCTACTAGTAATTCCAAAATAGTGTATATTTCTGCCGGCTAGCTAAAGTCTACACTGATCTGAACTTTCTGCAATTATAGTAACTTTTGATCCTTTCTGCGTTCTTTCAATCTCTATTCTAGACTTGCATTGAAATGCTGATGGAAGTGGAGACTTTGGTCGGCGGCGTAAGTAGTTACTGTTCGATTCGTAGAACGAATAGACTATTTATGAAGACTATTCAAAAGTAATACTATAAAAATATTTCCCCAAAATTTAGTTATACATATGAAAACTGTTTCTTCAACCAATGGTACTAGAGTGAACTCTGAATAATTTCACAATATTCAGGGTCCCCCGTAATTATTGAAAAATATTTCAACTGCAAATAGTTGACACTAAGACCGAATGGAAAATATATTTGAGTGTTATAGAAAGTCCTAAGAATTTCGAGGTATTTTGTATCCTTTATTACTTTTTTGGGCGCCACTGTCACAAATGGAGAAATATACTGTATATTGACTGCATTGAAAATATGAACAGGATGTTCATAAAGTCAGTTGTGGAATCATCTGCGACTGAAAGTTGGAATTTAGTCGCTATTTTCTATCGTACAAGATAACCTCTCTTGGAAGGAATTCGTGTTTTAAAGAGAAACATTCTCAATTGAAAATTGAATCAATACATGACTCCTCTGGAAGTGGAAAAAACCTACGATTAAATTGAAGTTACTTTTTTGTAATATCTAACAGAAAACTTCTAAATAACATTCTCCCTTATCTCATTTAAAGATTAAAATCTCCAATGGAAACTGGACATTTAATAAATAATCAACTATCTTAATGAAAATGCAAATTTTCACTTTAAGATTTTTTCTCTCAAGTTATATAGGGTCTTTCTCAATATCTATCAGATGTAGTTCAATGTCCAGCGTGGCTTTACCCGGGGAAGTAGCTGTTGTCTGTTAGATATTCCAAAAAATAACTTCAATTTTATCGTAGGTATTTTCCATTTCCAGAGGAGTCATGTATTGATTCAATTTTCAATTGAGAATGTTTCTCTTTAAATACTGTATATTGTTTTTATAAAATTATTGATTAGCTGTACTATCAAACTCGCATTGAATTCTTAAATAAATTACTGTGGGACTATGTGAAGAAAGTTTTTACTTTCGTATTCGTGTTTTACCATGTTTTCTTGACAAAGTTTGAGCTTTTGTGGTAACAAATGTGATGCAAACTGCGTGGACACCGTTTAAAAAATGCCCTGTTGAATACAAATTCCAAAATGATATACAGTCAATGTCCGAAAGTGGAAATTTTTTACTCCCTTGGAAATTTTGCTACTGTAATTCAGGCAGAAGTGTTTGCTGTACTCGCCTGCATAAGAGAAAATCTCGACAGACTAGAGGCTACCACGGCTAGAATCCCGATATGCACCGACAGCCAAGCGGCAATCAAGGCACGCACATCACACATAGTCAGTTTGCTGCTACTGTCTGGATGCATTGACGATCTGCAAAGGCTATCCATTGTCTATAAGGTAGGGCTACTTTGGGTCTCCGGCCAATGAACAGGCTTATTATTATTCGGTCAAACAAGGTGCGAAAAGCCTAACGATTGGGCCAGAACGATTTCTAGTACTTTATAGATCATAGAGTGCATCAACCATGAACGAAATCCTTGAAGTAAAATTCCAGGATGCATGGCATAAGACAATCCAATATTGAGGGCCCTTCTTCTAAGAAGACCAAGACTCTGCTTACACTGAGCCTGAAGGAAATCAGTGGTGATTATTTGGGCGGGGCACTGCCATCTGAACAAGCACCCCAACATTACAGGTAGAAGGGTCAGCCACCCACATCTCCACGGAATGCCCAGCTGTGGCAGCTATACGGGAAGCGCAGAATACGAAAGAATGGTTATGAGCCCGGATAGTGTTAGAGAGGTATCGGTTAGAAGGCTGGCCTCTTTCGTTCGCGAAATAGGCTACTTCCAAAATTGAACAAATTCCAATCCCGATTGAGAGGACTACATGCTTCTGATTCTGTCTGCCCAGATCCCCTTATTCCAACTATTGTCATCATTATCATGTTGTCCTTCGTTGGCACCCCATCACCACGACCAAGTGATCTTCCCCTATAAAACTCTTTGTACACTCTCATGAAAACGCGGTAGTCGGGGTGGCGCGCATTTAGGTGTCTTTCTACAGTGCAGTGGTGGCATTGGCGTTGCCTCAACATTCGCCGTGAATGAAATGTGGTGTATACTAACTGTATTCGAGTGGTGTATACTAACTGTATTCGAGGCAATTCAGTTAATCTTTTTGACGGGTACAAATCAATGTAGAAATCACCAAACAAACAAGATTCATCTCAATAGAATAAAAATCGAAAATCAGTGGGCACGTCAAATCGTTGTCAGTTGCATAAAACACAAACGATCGAGATTGCTCAGCCAACTAGTCAGAATTTAATGCCAGAACCGATATTATTGGTTCGTTTTATTGTATGCAGATATGTTCTACTCGTAAAAGTAGAATTTAACATATCTGTTTTTTTTTTACACCAAATATATCTACTTCATCTGCTTTCGCTACGATAAAATTTGAGAGAAGCAAAAGTAAATAATTGGTTCAAAAAGGAAAATTCCTAAATCATAGAAATTGACGCCATTGACATTGACAGTAGTTTGGAAACATTGAATTAATTTCTGTTCATTTCAGGTTGGTTGTATTTTGAAGCTCAAAAAACTTCATTTACTCACATCAAAACGATTTCGGTAGGTAGTTGAAATAAATATGAGTGTTATGGACGTGAGTATAGTTATAGAATAAAATTATTGAATACGTATAGGTTGCACAACGAGTTTTATTTAAATAATGGAGAAGGTGGGTTGATATTGATTCTCAATTAATTGAAAACCTCTGTTGAACCTTCATTTTGAAATCATATCCTGAACGAATATAGAAATAGGTACCAAAAAAGTAGCGAAAGTTCAAAAACAAATATCAGTGGGATGATATAGAAACATTGTGTCAAATCGATTTATGTATAGAAAAATTGTCCAGATAAATATCAAAAAAATATTATTTTCACTTTCTATTTGTTCCCAACCTACAAATATGCTCTCATTTTTAAAAGATGATTCCGGATTATATGCTAGTTTACTCAAAGCTGCCTCGAAAGTGGAAGGTGTGAAGGTTTAGGAATCACTTCTTCATAATAATTTTTACGTTCTAATATTCTGAGTGATAATTATTCAAGGAATTCACACACCTGTATTATTGCGAAACATTCCCGCCTAGATATAATGATACTTGCGCCATCTTCCATTGTCTATTTGGGCTGTGGTAGTTAATGCATAGTGAATATATCATTTATAATGATGAAAACTATAAGTTTCCAAATTTTTACAGAGATTTAGGAAATTTTAGAATTATCTGACTTTTATAGGAAACTCTGAAATTACGTTTTTATGATACTCTTCTTCTTCTACTAGTAGATGTAAACTCTAGTTAAACGCGGCTTATATGTGTCGATGTATATCCCTCCTGAACACGTATTATTCATTTTCTAATCTCACAAATACGAGGAAGACTCAAATAGAAGTTCAGTGGTCAGACTATTTTAATTTGTACTTTTTCAACAAATTTTGAAGAGAATTGTAGTTCGCTAAACATGGCTCCTTTCCGATTTGCACCAAAATATTTCTTTTCTGGTCATATTACTTCAAAATCTGTATTCATTTGAAATCTTGTAGAAATGTTGGCCACTCAGGTCACCTACTTTGTTTTATCCACAGAAGCTCAAACTTTTGCAAAAAAACAGTAGCAAAACACGAATTCAAAGTTAAGCATTTTTTGGCCGTAGTACCATAGTACCTAATTACTTCATTACTTCAACACTTGTCTGATAGTACACCTAGTCAAGAGTATAATGCAGAAGAAATTTCAATGATATATCTTCATTTGTGGCATGGGTTGCCGAAAAATAAGAATCAAATATATTGTTTGAAAGGCATTTTCTCCTCTATCAGCTGTTGAAAGGTTATACATGATACATACGGGACAACCTGTATATTTTCTCTATGACTATAAAGAAAAATGTACAATTATATGCGTACTCGATTAAGAAATTATTCAAATAATAATTTTTTAAATTTTTTGTAATCAGCTTAGTATTTGAACTAATGTTGACGTGTATCCCCATGAAATTTTTTCACTATTCATTTGTAAAGAAGATGGAGAGTTGTCTGTTATGATATACCTCAAGATTATTATAGGAATAAAAAAATCACACTTTTTTATGTTATCTAAACAAGATTTTTAATTATTAACTTTTCTTGTACACTATTGAATGTAACAGAAGGAACCAAGCACATTGAAAATATTACAGTATACTCATGAGATTGTGGTGTATTAGAAACGATATCATTATTCACGTAACTAATAAAAACAGTTAATCTATAATAATTAACATCCAAAAAATCTTCCAGTAATTAATTAAATTCAAGTCGGGGTATAGGAGGTGGCCTGTGAAGTGCTATCAAAATATGAACTATTCAAAACTTTTGCAACCTTATTTATCTTTTCACTTAAACTTTATTTTTGTTTCAGGTTCAGCAGTCGTTCAAATAAAATTCAACCAGTGTCTATGTGGTAGCAGAGCCTTACAGGTTGTAGAGTGAAGAGTAGATTGCTGCATAACAAGATTCAGTCGACTAAGCGTAGAAATCTGAAGAAATTAGCGTCGAATAGTGCAATGTACTTATTGAGTGATTCCATTGTGATAAATCATATGTATGGCCATATTTATAACGTAGCGTTTAAAATTATTTTAATTTATTTATGACGATAATAAACGTAACTTTGGTAATTATCTCGAAATTTTATCTGAAAAAAATTATTATGCCGCGTCGGTTAAAAAGGCGTATTTCACTTCCTTGGCACCCACTGAGCAAGAAACATTCCCGGAGGTTTGTTAACGTTTTGTATACTTGAACCCTCGAAGACGTATCTGAGAATACATAATTTTTCTTTTTCCACCACTTCAGCTCCGTGACAGGCAGTGGAATCGAACCCGGGCCGCCTGGGTGGAAGACAAATACTATAACACCACGACCACTTCGCTTTTAAAGATAAAGCGAATATTCAAAGTGATTCAGCGCTGAAAAAATGCAGAAAAGTTAAATTAAGCTGATTTTTTTATTATAAAAATTTGAGAAACTTTTTCCTGAACGCTCTACGCAAGGAAAAAATAACTTAAGTGACTTCATGTCTAAGAATACTTAAATTATATTCGAAATACATGGCAAGCAAGCCTTAACAAATCTGAATGAGAAGTTGAAGAAAAATTCCTCAATTTTCACAAATCTGGGTAACGCAAATGAGAAGAATGATCATTTTCTGAAGAGTAATACACTCATTGATTTGAGTTATGCCGACACTTGCTTTCATTTCGAAAATAACCTCTTTGATCTCAGTCCTAATTTCTCTTTCAATTTAACGTCGACTTCGGTGGAAGAAATCCACGATGTAGTAAGTGCTCTGAAATCTAATGCACAGATAATACTTCAGTTGTGATTTTGGAATATTTCGTTCCTTTTTTAGACAAGTTCATTATACGTATACTCAATTGTTGCTTTATTCACAATTATTTTCCTTCAGAGTGGAAACATGCCATTATATACAGGGGGTCCCTCCAGGAAGTGCATCGATCAATATATAGAAAACCATAGGTGGGCCTGATTTGAAAATTTGGGAGTTTACTATTGTTGATAAGTGCTATCCGGTTAACATATTTTGAAGATTGTGACATTTCCGGTTGTACCGGAAGTGGACCCCCACTTCGTTATTTTAAATGGGACACCCTGTATATTATCAAGGTTTTAGATTTTACGCATGATTCTAAACATGTTTCATGTATAATGTCCTATACCCAAGTCTAACCGTTTTCAAAATATTTCAATTTTTTTTTTGTTTCTGGACATGATCATTTATTTTCGATTGTGTATCGATTTATTCGTAGGAGAGAGCCCAGTTCAGTAGAATTTCGATATCAATTCGATTAGAGTTATACAGGGCGTTCACCAGAAAATGATATAGATCCGGTTGAAAAAATTATTGTAAGTCCACTTTTTCAAACGGAAACTCCCAATTTTATATTCTCATTCGATTCGGCATCGAAAATGAAGCTAATTTTGAATAAGGTTATCTATGCCTACACTCATCAGTTTTCGAAATTGGCGAATTAACATGTCTCAGTTCCAGAAAATCTAGTATTCTTGAGTTTACTTATTCTTAGTTGGCCATGGCGCCCGCAGTTGCGTTGGAAACAATCAACTCGTTTGAATTACTCGAATGAAGATTACTTAAATATATTTATTATTTATGACGAATGTAATAGGGTTATCTCAAGAACATGTGATATATTTGCTATTCAGTATCCGCAGAAGCAGAAGCCCTCACAAAACACTGTTAAACGAATTATAGAAAACTTCAAAAACATTCCATCTCTGCCAATACAAAAATGTAGATAAAGAAATTCTAAAACAATTCGAATGAAAGAGAACAATTAACGATATAGAGAGGTATACAAAAATTATTTGGTCAGTAAATGTTCGAATTGGCGCCCTTCAACTTCCAAATATTTTTCACATCTCACTAATAATAATTCTTGATGTGTCGCTTTTCGTATTGAATCGGGTCTAAGATTCTCAAATGAATTCCTGACTCGTTGCATACAATCTTCCATGGTAGTCAATTGAGTTTCATAGACTTGATTTTGAATTGTACCCTAAATGAAAAAATCGAGCACTGATAAATCTGGAGAACGGGACGGCCAAAGAAATGGTCCGTTATTGGATATCCACTGGTCATGAAACAATTCTTGTAAACGAGTATTGACTAGGTGACCATTCTATAATCAGCAATTGGTAAAGTGTCCAAGTACTCATCTTCGAAATTATGCAAAATATTCAAATATCCTTCACCAGCAAAAAAAGTTCATCTCATCCTATTCTTGTTACGAAATGGACATCTGTTTTTGGTAAAGGTAAGCTTATCAGGCTTTTGCGCAAATAAAAAAAAAGTGATGTTACTCACGTAGTTTTGTCTCCTGAACACGAATCTGAAATTATTTTGCGGCGCTCTCTACTACTTTCCGAGATTTGACTGTCCAAACATTGAAAATTGATCGTTTTCAAACACGAATTTTTTCCTTCTTTTGATAGGCCCTTTCTTTACACACTAATCAACTCATATTTCACAATTACAAGCACTAATGAGATATTTTTTTTAACAAAAAATTCACCCTTTTTTAGGACAACACAACCAACAACCAATATTTTTATCTGAAGAAGGGTGGATTTTTTGTGAAAAATAATGTTTTTAGTGCTTGTAATTGTAAAATATGGGTTGATTAGTGTATAAAGAAAGGGCCTATCAAAAGAAGGAAATACTTTGAGTGATTTTTTTCTGAAAAATTCGTGTTTGAAAACGCAGAAGCCCGATAAGCGTACCTTTACCCTGTTTTTTACTCACCATTTAAGTTTTCTTGATAAAAATGCAGTGCAACGACGCTATCACTTCTTATCGCACAATAAACATTGAACTGCCAAGACTCTTGAAAATTCAGTTTCCTGATTTGAGTCACTCCAGTAATGGCAATTATGTCAGTTGAAGACACCATTCTTTGTAAATTTAGCTTCGTCTGTCCATATAATATTATCCAAAAATAATTCGTTCCCCTGCGTCCAAGTTAAAACGAATTCACAAAATCTCACTCTTCGTGGAAAATCTGTTTCTTTCAGGTGCTGAACTATGGAGAACTTATATGGGTGAAATTTATGTTTGCGCAGTATTCTGTGTACTGAGTTTTTTGACAATCCTGATTCTCTTGCAACTTGTCTCAAAAATATTGTTGGATATGCAGCAAAATATCCTAAAATGGCAATTTCAATATCTTCATCATCAACAATTGGCTTGTTTCTCTGCACTCTTGCTTTGACCGATCAAAAGTTTTTAAAGTTTTCTATAATTCGTTTAACAGTATTTTGTGAGGGCTTCTGCTTCTGCGGATACCGAATAGCAAAACATGTTCTTGAGATAACCCTATTACATTCGCCATAAATAATAAATAGATCTTCATTCGAATAATTCAAACGAGCCGGCATGATTGATTACAATGACATTTCCGTGGCAGTTGATTGTTTCCAACGCAACTGCGTGCGCCATGGCCAACTAAGAATAAGTAAACTCAGGAATACGAGATTTTCTGGAACTGAGACATGTTAATTCGCCAATATTTCGAAAACTGTAGAGTGTAGGCATACATAACCTTATTCAAAGTTAGCTTCAATTTCGATGCCAAATCGAATGAGAATATAAAATTGGAGGGTTTCTATTTGAAAAAATAGACTTATATAGACAATAATTTTTTCAACCGGATCTATATCATTTTCTGGTGAACGCCCTGTATAACTCTAATCGATACACAATCCAAAATAAATGATCATGTCCAGAAATAAAAAATAAATATTTTTTGGTCTGCAAACGCAATTTTCAACTTAAAATTTGAAATATTTCGAAAACGGTTAAGACTTGGGTATATGACATTATACATGAAACATGTTCAGAATCATGCGTAAAATCAAAAACCTTGATAATATACAGGGTGTCTCATTTAAAATAACGAAGTTGGGATCCACTTCCGGTACAGCCGGAAGTGCCACAATCTTCAAAATATTTTAGCATAGCACTTATCAACAATAGTGAACTCCCAAATTTTCAAATTCGGCCCGCCTATGACTTTCTATACATTGATCGATGCAGTTCCCGGAGGGACCCCCTGTAGAAATATAAACGTATTTGGTCTGTGCCATCGTCCCTAGATATTCTAATATCAATGGACAATATTTGTGCTATTCAGTAAAATCATTCCATTGCAATAATCGCATTCGAACCAAAATATTAACAAGTAGGCTGATTGAAATATATTTTGGAACGAAATAAAAAAGAAACGAGAGCTGTCACGAACGCTACTATCCATATTATTTTGATGTTCAAAGTAGTGTTTTTGATTCTGCCATTTTAAAAAGGTTTGGAAATTGAAATCAGTGGAATATTCATTATGGAGAATGTTCAAAAATTCTTATGCCGCTGAACGAATGTATTTAGAGCGATATCCAGGAAGGCAACAACCGTCAAGAAGGTATTTTCAGTGGCTTGAAGAAAAATCAAGAACTGAGCCAGGTGTTCAAGAAGACCAAGAAGCATTTGTTATTAATGAGGAAACTGAAATTACTGAATTAGCTTTAATACAATATGATAGTACAATTTTCTCAAGACAGATTGGCGCCAAATTAGCAATAAGTAAGGACTCTGCTAGGAAAATTGAAAAAAAAGATTGTTTGAAATCCTTCAAGTATCAGTTGCATCAACATTTGTATGAAAATGACGGTGTAAGGCGCGTGGAATATTGTAATTGGTTTCTTAGTCAAAATGCTGAGAATCACTTATTTAACTATTATATCTTGTTTACGGATGAGTCAAGATTAACCAACAATGGATTATTTAACAGGTATAATACAAGGTAGGTACACGATTGTTGTCGATAGTCGAAGTATTAAGTGCTAAAAGTGTGAAAGGTCTTTCGTTCCAGATACTAGGTGATGGAAAACGAGCACAGGTTTCGACAAGGCGGCTTCCAGGAGAGATTTAGTGTGAATGTTTGGGCAGGGATAGTTGGAACTCATGTTGTTGGCCCCATTCTTTTTCAAGACCGGAGGGAGATAGGTAGTTTATTTTTTTAACGAATTAAATTTCGGAATTTATTAACAACCTCTCAGCGGAAATAACTCGAGGCTAGACTGCAAACCCCCGCATAATTGAAAAAAAGCAGGAAAATATCTTCAAAATCACTTTCAAGATTGAGTTATAACAATCCATGGTCCAGTCAGGTGACCACCAAGATCACCTGTTTTTACTCCGTGCGACTTTTTTCTATGGGGACATCTTGAAATAGGGTGTACTCCACACATCCTGCAACTCTACATGGGCTAGAAGTAAAAATTCGGAGAGCTTTCCAAGTTATCACGCCCAAAATATTGAGAAACGTTTTACACGAAAATATCAACAGAGTCTATAAATATATTGACGTTGAGGGAATCATTTCCAACATTTGTTTTGAATTTATTGTATCTTCAATCCTATCAACTTGAATGATTTTTTCGATAAATCTGTTTTTTTTTGTTATTTGAAGAATAATAATTGGATTTTTCGGTATTTCATTTCAAAAAATCGCTTTCTATTATATCATTAGAAAGAAATTGTTATGCTAAATAGAACAGGCAAGAAAAAATTGTATGTTGAATGACGTGAAAAAATATGATTGCTATTTGAAATAAGAAAGTTGATGGTACTTCCGGTCAGACCGGATGTTAACATCAACATGTCAATATGCTCAAATTCTAGCTCTTATGTTATTATGTCGATGCTGCAAATTTCAAAAGTCTACCTCATACAGTAACCGCGATATTCCGTAGGCAATACTTCCGTTGCTACCCGGTATATAATACGAATCATTGTCATGAAAGTTACTTGGGGAGGCTTTCACAAACCCCAATCAAGCAAATATTTTCGGTATTGAATTTTTTCATTCAAAATTATATTTTCGTTGACAATTCGTCTATATAATACAACCTATCTGTTATACAGGGTGGGTCACGGTCGATGGTACCTTAGACGTTTACGAAGAACGGGAAATAGGATCATTCTGAAAATTTGGTTTCTCAAGTAGTTGCTCTTGGTCTATCGATCTAAAATATTTTTAGCAATGCAGTGTTGCCGCTTATACCAGAAAGTAGCAGCATCTTTGTTATTTCAAATGAGTCACCCTGTATATTACCGCATTTTTGAACTTATCATTCCTTTCTGATTATTTCTGCTTCATACTTCCCTATATCTATCTCTAACGGTTTTTGACATATTTTTTATCCAAAACAGCTCGAAATGAATGTTTATTTCTGCGGTATTTGGATTCTTAGAAAGTTGCAAGTTTGTGTTTAGTTCATCAAGATCATGTACATTGATTCTGTATAGAAAAGTTTGTTCTGCGTTATACAGGGACGTTCAAAATTCATGATCTTACTGCTAGATACGAAAAGGGTTGAAAGTGCGTTTTTTTAAATGGAGCATCCTGTATATTATGAAATATCCTGAAAGATGACTAAATTCTCTTCGAATTGATATATCATGTTCATATACCTAAATAGCCAGAATTCCGAGATAATAGCAATTTTCACTTGTAATGTGGTTGATCGAAAAAACTACGGTGTTTTTTTTGTTGTGTATTGTCACGTTTTTATTCTAGCGGTTTGGGTCGAGGTACCTATTGGAAAGAGTTTAGCTCATATTTTCATGCTACTTAGCTTATAAATTAAAATTATCACGATAAATTTTTTGCATTTCGGTTTTTTTGTCTGTACAGTCGCGGTTGTACGTATCATTCTGAATAAAAAGGGTTACAGCGGAGATTAGTCGAAATTATACTGGATTTTCAATAAGAGGTGCTTACCCACCCAGACATTTGCTTTGCTCAACATTGAATATTGCTATTGAAAAAATGCCAGCTACAGTGGCAGAGAGGCAAGTCAGAGTTCTGACTGCAAAACAGGAATCATTGTTCGCGAATTTGCAGAGTTTATATGACTTATCAACGAAATTAGATGATCAGGTTTCCATTAAAAAGTTCGAAATCAGGCTTCGTTCATTAGAAGTTACGCGTCAGGAGCTTTTGAAAACGGTTGACGAACTCAATGAAGTGAGTTTGGAAGCCGATGAAAAATTTGTACGGAACTTTTCAATTTATAATATCGTGGATGAAATTTGTTGCAACATTAGGCAATCGGCTGATACAATTCAGAGTTTGGGGTCGGGAAATAGTACAAATCAGCTGGGGGGAGCATCGGCTCAGGTAAGCCAATGTTTGCCTCGCCTGCCCAACATTACATTACCGGATTTTTCGGGAGATATAAGGGAGTGGAAAACCTTCTATTCTATATTCAAAAATTTGATACATGACAACAAATCTTTGACGGATGTGGATAAAATTTATTATCTGGTAGGTCGATTGAAGGGTTCGGCGTTGGGGGTGTGCTCGGGATTGCCACCTACTGGCACAAATTATCCGATAATTTGGCAGTCATTGGTAGATAAGTATCAAGATGAACGGGCTTTGGCTAATAGTTATTTAGATCAAATTATGCTTTTCAAACGGTTACAAGGGGAATCATGCACAAATTTGGAATTATTTTTAGAAAAGGTCGATTGCCGAATCGATAAAGGCGTTAAAAAAATTGGGTTTAAAGGATTTATCGGATTTCATTCTATGTAACCTGGCCTTGTCGAAATTGTATTCGGAAACTAGTCGAGATTTTGAAATGTCGAAAAGAGGCACTGGTATTCCCACTTATGACGATCTTATAAAATTTGTGAAAGAACAATCAAAAATTTTAGTGAATCAGATGCCGGGGGATGGTGGCAAGTTCAAACAATATGATAAGGCTAGATCGATGAAATCGTTCATGGTGAATGATACGACCAAATCGGGGTCGGTGAGATCAAATGCATGCCAGTATTGTAATAATAGAGGTCATTATATTAGTCGTTGCGAAAAATTTAAGCGTCTACCCCCCGGCAAGAGATATGAGACGGTAAAAAATAATTGTTGGTGTTTCAATTGTCTATCTACAAGTCACGGAGTGAGATTTTGTCCTGTCGATAGGTGTTGCGCGGAATGTTCTAAAAAACACCACATTCTATTACATTTGGGTAGGACAAATTTGGAGGGGTTGGTGGGTTCCTCCGACTCAGCGGCGGTGAATAGCCCGGAAAATAATGAAATTAATAACGTTAGCTCTACCTTGGCAGTACAAAAATCTGGAAGTACAGTGTTGTTACCCACGGTAGTAGTTCGAGTAGGAAATAGCCCAGTGACCAATAATACGGCGCGATTTCTTTTAGACAGTGGAAGTCAGACGCATATCTTCACTATGAAGGGTTGTAAGAGGCTGGGAATAAGTTTCTCAAAATATTATTCTTCCATAGAGGGCATAGGAAATACTACTCAAGCGGTGAAGGGTGTAGCTACATTAATTATTTCCTCGCAATATGATGAAGACAAGGTTTTCTCGTTGAGAACCTTGATAGTTGAAAAAATTTCGGAAAATTTACCGCGATTATTAGTGGACAAAAGTGATGTATGCGCGGATTTAAGCGGTGTACAGTTGGCAGACAAAAGTTTCTATCAATCCAGAGAGATTGACGGTATCATAGGAGCGGAATTATTTTCCGAATTGATTTGTTCGGGACGAATATGTAGTCCGAATGGGTTCCCCCTAGCGGTGGAAACCGTTTTTGGATACGTAATAATGGGAAAGGTTCCTGTAACCAATACTTTTTTCACGTTGACGGATGAAGTTCCGATTGAAAATTTAATTATTAAATTCTGGGAAATTGAACAGGTACCGGAGTGTACCTCTCCCAATCCAGAAGATCTAGAATGTGAAAGATTATTTCTAGAAAATTATAGCAGAGACCTTACTGGAAGATTTACGGTTGCGTTGCCCTTCAAACATCCTTCGATGTGGTTGGGAGATTCCAAAAAGATAGCCATCTCTAGATGGAAAATAAATTTAATAAAATTTCCGGTTTGAGATTGAGTTACAATGAAGTGATGAAAGATTTTATAGATCAGGGACATATGCGGTTGGTTGTAAATGATACCTCGAAATTTCCTTATTATTATATGCCACCTCATGCGGTTTATCAACCTGAAAGTAGTAGTACTCCAGTAAGGGTAGTTTTGGATGCTAGTTCTCCATCGGACTCTGATGTTTCATTGAACGATTTGCTTTATTGTGGTCCAAAGCTACAAACGGATATAGTTACATTGCTAATAAATTTTAGATTATTCAAAATAGCTATGACAGCTGATGTGCGTCAGCTTTATCGCCAGATTAATATGAAAGAAGAACATTGTAAGTTTCAGCGTTTATTATGGCGTTTTGATTCATCGGAGGAAATAAAAACCTATGAAGTCGGAACAGTGGCTTTCGGGGTCAAGTCTTCGCCTTATTTGGCATTGAGAACCATCAAAAAACTTATTGAGGAGGAAGGTAAATCGTGGCCATTCGCCTCTTCGGTCATACTTAGAGATCTGTATATGGATGATTTAGTTTCTAGCGTTTCATCAGAGTCGGAAGCTCTATGTTTGTATAAGGAATCTCGACAAATTTTCTCGGCGGGTGGGTTTGACTTAACGAAATGGTCGACCAATTCGGATTCCTTGCTGAGGGAAATTCCTTCCGAAAAAAAATTGTCTAAAGCGGTAAGGTTCCAAACAGATACCAAAATTTTGGGGCTCCAATGGACACCGCAATCCGATATGCTTTGCTTTAAATTATCGGTCCCTGAACCACAAGGAACTAAACGGAAAATATTATCCTCCATTGCTCGTTGTTTTGACCCAATAGGTTTGATCGGACCCTTTATATTTTATTTGAAACTTTTAGTTAAGGAGTTATGGCGGTTGAAGTTAGGGTGGGATGACAAACCCCCTTGTGAAATATCTAGAACTTGGGCCAAGGTGAGATCGGAATGGTCTGAGTTGAGTCATTTTCAAGTTTCTCGGAGTCTAGGAGCTGATGCGGTCAACCCAGTTATGGTAGTGGCATTTGGGGACGCTAGCCAAGACGGATATGGGGCGGTAGTGTATTTGCGTACGACCACATCCACCGGGGATGTGAGGATCAATTTTGTTTGTGCAAAGTCCAAAGTCTCTCCTTTCAAACTTGTTTCAATTCCCCGGTTGGAGCTGTGTGCAGCGGTTCTGTTGGCTAAGTTGGTCAAACATGTAATTACTGCTTACAGGGATAGGGTTGTCATTTCGAAGATTTATGCCTTTTCAGATTCTACAACTGTCATACAATGGTTGAATGCTACAGAGCACAAGGAAACTTTTGTGGCCAATCGGGTGCACAGTTGCCAAGCGCAATTTGGCATCATATTTCAGGAGACACCAATCCGGCAGATTGTCTTTCCAGAGGTTTATCACCCGTTCAGTTGGTGAATCATTCTTGTTGGCTTTCAGGTCCATCTTGGCTCCAGTTGACCGAGGAAAGGTGGCCTGTGACATATTGGAGGCGGAGCGAAGGGTTCCTTCCGCCGGCTGAAGCGGTGTTCATGGTCGAAGAAGTTGAGGAGTTAAATCCTTTGTATGAGTTAGGGCTGAGGTGTTCTTCTTGGATTATCATTTTGCGGTCCATTGTTTATATACTTCGATTCTCCAAAATTCTTCCAATCAATAAAAATATATCGGCGGTGGATCTTTGGAAGGCAGAAATAATTCTGATCCAAGCTATACAAAGGAAACATTTCCAAGTCGACATTGAGAAGGTAACAAATCAACGTCAGTGTTCTTCTAAGTTGCTTAAGTTGAGACCTTTTCTTAGAGACGGTTTATTGAGGGTGGGGGGGGCGATTATCTCACTCTCATTTGGATTTTGACCAAAAGCATCCGATTATATTACTTCGTAAGGATCCATTTATCGACAAATTGATAGATTATCATCATAAAATCCATTGTCACACGGGTCCTCATTTACTAGAGTCCATTTTGCGGCAAAAGTATTGGATTTTGGCAGGTAGAAACACTATAAGAGCTCGGGTTCATGCTTGTAATCCTTGTTTTAGGCTAAAACCTACGGAATTGAATCCAATGATGGCCGATTTGCCTACTCAAAGAGTGAGGCAGGCTAAGGTATTTTTACATACGGGTGTTGATTATTTTGGGCCATTTGATATTACTTTGGGAAGAAAGAGGGGTTCACAGGTATTTAAGGCCTATGTGTGCCTATTTGTATGTATGAGTGTTAAAGCCGTTCATTTGGAACTGGTTAGTTCTTTATCGACTCCACATTTTTTGCAAGCTTTCAAGCGATTTTTAGCCCGTCGGGGACCTTGCAATGTTTTATATTCCGACCGAGGGACTAATTTTGTCGGTGCCAAAAAGATTTTGTCGGAACTTAATAGTCTAGTTAACTCTGAAGAGTACCAAAGCTCATTGGAAACTGAATTATCGGTGCAAGGGGTCATATGGAAACTTAATCCGGGAAATGCTCCCCATATGGGCGGTTTGTGGGAGAGTAATGTAAAGGCGGCTAAAACCCACATTTTTCGAGTAATCGGAGAGCAGTTACTCACCTATGAGGAGTTTTCAACGCTTCTCACCCAAATAGAGATGCTGCTGAATTCTAGACCCTTGTGTCAGTTGTCGGCAGATCCTTTGGCACCCCAGGCGTTGACTTCCGCTCATTTTTTAACGCTTGCTCCGCTGAATAGTCTACCGGCTGAAGATGTAACTAATGTTAAAATCGGTCGTTTGGATCGGTTTAAATTGATTGACAGAATGGTTCAGGACTATTGGAAACGATGGCAGATGGAGTATTTACACACTCTTCAGATTCGAAAAAAGTGGGATCGTTCGAGTGTTAATTTAGAGGTTGGCACGGTAGTCGTGCTGAAAAGAGATTACTCTCCTCCGTTACATTGGCCTTTGGTCATTGTATCAGATGTCCATCCCGGAAAGGATGGCATTGTGAGAACTGTTACGGTTAGAACTAATAGAGGCACCTTGCTAAGACCTGTTGTCAAGGTTTGTCCTCTCCCAACGCAGTAGCTGCGGGTGATATGGTATTTTTTTTGTTGGGTTAATATTTTTTTTTTACTTTTTGGGTTTATTTGGGAAATTAGCTTAGAAAGATATTTTTTATATATATATATATATATATATATATATATATATATATATATATATAAGGTTGAGCAGAGCCTATGATCTGGGTAATATTAGAATATTTCAGACAAATTAAGCTGAAACCCATGGTTTTTTCAGGGTGTGGGGTATGTTCCGTATTAGTTTAAATTTCTACCGAAATATTGAAAGACGTGGCAACGTCGCTTTTTTTCGAGACGGCGTGTGTGTGGAAGACTAGAAGAGAGAATCTACGAAAATTATGCAGTTGAACATAAATTCGGTTCGTGATAATTTTAAAATTGTTAAAAGCGAAATTCGGTATTTTCCTAGTCCTTTTTCACCATCCTAAAATTTCCTAGTGCCAGCACATGACTTCTGATGGATTCGGACCCATTAGCAGTTTGGTAAGTTGTAAATTATTTAATCATTAACGAAAATATTTGCAACAGCTTAAAAACAAAGGTTGCAGAGTAAATATTGTACAAGAAAATATTTTCAAGATTGATAGATTGCCATTCACCTACATGAAAATAGATTCGGTAGCTGATTTGAGAAGCCAAACAGGGGGATTCGGTAAGAAAATTTCACACCGAGAAATGAAAATCATCCAACAATTCATAAGAAATAACTAACGATGGTTTCACCTGAACTATTTATAACCACTGAAATATTGATATGTAAAATACTTAACAAAATTTTCAGCAATAAATGTTTGACATGTGACATGTGACATTTGACATGTGACAAGTTGATATTTCGTTTTAATGTACAAATGGAGGTCTAGTTTTCATATGAAAGGAGATAATTATGTATTTACTAGATATTTGGAATGTGTCTGAAAATATTTTCTCCACGATTATAGCAGAAATTGTCAATTCTGAAATCATATTTCAGAAGAAGTTCAATACACCATTTGTCACAAGTTTGTATCACAAGTCCCGTAGTTCAGCGGTAGTGTCGCGGCCTATGAGTCGCTAGGTCGATGGTTCAATCCACGATAAGAACAAAACTTTTTAATTTTTTTTTGTTCCAAATTTAAACACATTTATTGATAAAAATTTTGTTAACTATTTTACATATCAATATTTCAGTAGTTATAAATAGTTCAGGTGAAACCATCGTTAGTTATTTCTTATGAATTGTTGGATGATTTTCATTTCTCGGTGTGAAATTTTCTTACCGAATCCCCCTCGTGCTTGAATTAATTGCCGTAAATTCATCTCGTATTTCAAAGAAAATTCATATACTCGAAAAATTTCCGGAAATAACTCTAGCACTTGGGAGATTACAAGTGAAAATTGGTATTATCTCGGAATTCTGGCTATTTAGGTATAGGAACATGTTACGGGTTGATTTTCACCTACCTTGATTTATTCAAAACACAACTAAGGATACAAAATGCACTGTATTTATTTATTGCTTCGCAAAATAATGCACACTACTTAGAAAAATACCATCATTAAATTAACTGGCAAGAACGTTGGAATCTGAAACAAAACCTGTTATCAATATTTCGAACTCTTTCGTTGTTAGTTATTCTTACCTCTTGAAGAAGTTGTCGTGAATTTCTTATGGGTGGTGTACTGGTTCAGTATCTGCTTTTGGCAGTGAATAAGCCTCATAATAATCTCATGCTATCTGAAAAATAAATATGAAATATAAACAAACAGAACATAACCTAAGAGACTCAATCAAAAGTAATGGCATGGTATAATTATTATGAAAGTCTCAGTGTGATATGAATAAAAGCTACAAGTACCTGGATGCAGGGAATGAAAATAATGATTGATGGAAATTTTTGAGAAATAGTTTGATAAATAGCTTTGCTTACAAATAACAAATGTCAGCCTTGACAGATGTCAGTAGTGACAGATGTCGCAATTGACTAGTGATGTATGACTGAAAAGTAACTAAAATTAGGAGGCAGGACTGAGATTAAAAAAAAGGGGCTTTTTTCCTTTCCTTTTCTGATCAGGGAGCACATGGTGAGGTAGCTCTTGCTTTAGGCAAATTTAATAAAGAATCACCGAATTAAAATAGTTTCACCTGGCTCTATTCATGAGAATGAACCGGTGGCAACATTAGTTGGATCAAATATTTGAATTCGACCAGATTCTTAACTTGATCTGAGGACTGCCCAGAACTCTTGCAAGGCCACATGCCATCCAAGGTACGTCAATTGATACTAACCTTCACTGTCATTGGTTTTCCTCTATGCAGAACCATCTCCAGGATTTCATTAGTGACATGCTATTATTTTGCTATTTTAGGCCTTTTTTTTGGTTCCTGTACCTATACGCCGAAGTTGTATCCAAATAGTAGCTAATTGTTGAGTACCCGCTATTCGCTTTCGCATGGTAAAGTGCATGAATGTTGCAAGTAGTCATCCAGTAGCGATCAGCTTTCGTAAAACGTATTGTTGGAAACTAGATAGAAAAGTGAATCACTCTGTAGCTAAATTTGGACATTAGCTATTTGTTTCATGTGAATTGAATATGTGTTACTATGGATTTTTGTAATTAGATATAACAATTTTGATATTTCGAAACCTTTGTCATTTTTTACTCGAAAAATAAACCAAAAAAGAAGTTGATTTGTCTAAATCCAATCCACTACAGTCCACAAACATCACCTTTGAAGACAAAATAAACATTTTGGTTCTGTCGAACCTGGATTAGCTCCCGAATTTGAAGCAGAACATCTTATCGACGGCAGTGAAGAGCGCATATAAAGTGAGTCCTTTCCGTTCCTATCCTCAAGTGAGTTAGGAATACTTTCGATCTGTATTTTTGAGGATATTACACATTCGTAGTTTGCTAATAATTCATAACTTGATATATTTGACAAATACTTGACATTTTCAATTCATACGGCCTTTATTCAGAATCATATCAGAGACACGATGTCAACCGAACGTGACAATTTGGAGAAATTGACCAGGAAACGTGGATCAATAAAATCCAAACTCACGATTTTCAAAAAATTTATCGGTGAATTCGAAACAAGGTATCCTACCAAAAATATCACTGACACCGATATTTTTTTTAATTTAGAGCATCGTTTAGAAAGTGCACGTAGTTATATTGAACTGTTTGACAACATTCAAAATGATATCGAGCAAATAGATACCGCGGATAAACAGATGTCAGAAAGAGAAGACTTTGAGAGGCTATTTTTTACATGTATCGCTAAAGCCAAAGCATTTTTGGCAGCTACCGCGCCAGTTGCTGATGTTCCTTCCGTGAAAGATTTGAGCATTCACGATAACGTTTCCGTTTCTTCCTTCCCTAATCGTGATATAGCAGTGAAAAATGCGAAACTTCCCGTGATAGATTTACCGAAATTTGACGGGGATGCTAATCAATGGATAGGTTTTAGGGACACGTTCCATTCACTAATTCACACCAGGGTAGACATCAGTGATATACAAAAGTTCCACTATTTGAAGTCGGCAGTAGGGTCAAAACTCAGGGAAACTTTTGAAAATTTAGAATTCTCTAGTGCTAACTATCAAGATGCTTGTAAGTCGTTATGCGAACGTTTCAACGACGAGAGCCTTTTGATAGATACACATATAAAAGCAATTTATAATTTAGAAAAGGTCACTCACGAATCATCAACTGCTCTTAGAAAAATCATAGACATTGTATCAAACCGCTCAAACGCTTTGAAAAATTTAGGTGAGCCGGTTGAACAATGGGGAAGTTTGCTGAAATTTCTCATCATAGTTAAACTCGACGAAAACACAGTAGACAAATGGGATGAAGCTAAAGATTCTTTTAAACGCCCCACTCTGCAAAACTTATTGGATTTCTTGAAAATGCGAGCAAATAATCTTCAATCAAAAGAAAACAACAGGGAATCCAATAAAGTTTTTAACAAACATAAATCTAGGATAGAAGTGAAGCCAACTAATTCATTTGCTACTTTTATCGGTAGTACAACTGCTCATTGTAAAATTTGTAAAGGCGAACACTATATTTCAGGATGTCCGGAATTTTTGAAAATGACTGTTAATCATCGATTAGAACAAGCCAAACGCAAAGGCTTGTGTATCAACTGTCTTAAACCGGGACATTTAATCAAAGAGTGCCTATCAGGTTCATGTCGAGTGTGCAGACATCGCCATCACACACTGTTACATATTGATAGGGGTAATTCCAAACCAGACCAAGAAATTCTGGTTGAAAACAATTCATCCGAAAATCAAAACATAGTGTTGACTTCACAAAACATCACAAATTATGATCAGATTTTGCTCTCTACTGTTTCGGTGCGGGTGATAGATAAGTACAACAAAACATATTTAGTACGGGGTCTTTTAGATGTAGGATCACAAACTAGCTTCATAACAACAAATTTATCTGAACTATTAGATCTTGATAAAATTTCAACTCGCTTAGCTGTTAGCGGGCTAAACGGAACGCATTCCGAGGCAAGATTTAAATGTTCTGTCAATATCCATTCACTAACGAGTGACTTCTCATTGAAATTGAATTGTTTGGTGGTTTCCAAAATCACAGGAACGTTACCCAATTTTAGAATTGACCGGAAATCTTTAGACATACCCCATAATATTAAGCTAGCCGATCCAAATTTTCACGTACCCGACAGGGTGGATCTTTTGATTGGGTCAGACTGCTTTTACGATATTCTATGCACTGGTCAAATAAAGCTTTCGAACTACGGACCCACATTACAGAAAACCAGGTTAGGATGGGTGGTTGGAGGCCCTATACAGGGTAATTTCTCCCAATCTATTCATTGTAATATTTCGAAATTTGACTCTTTAGAACAACAAGTAGCACGATTCTGGGAAATTGAAGAATTTCCAGACAGCAAACCTTGGTCGGATGAAGAAAGGTTTGTAGAAGCTCACTTTATCGAAAATAAAAAGCGCGATGAACACGGTAGATTTATTGTCTCAATTCCCTTGAAATCTAGTTTAGATAATTTAGGAGACACGATTGAGATAACAAAAAAGAGTTTTTTAACTTAGAGCGAAAATTTGCAAAAAATCCAGATTATGCACTCAAGTATCACGGAGTTATCAATGAATATAGGAACTTGGGACATATGGTGAAGGTAGATAACCCAAGTTTGGCCAAATATTCATATTATATGCCACATCACGGTGTTTTGAAAGAGAATAGCATTTCAACAAAACTCAGAGTAGTTTTTGATGCGTCTTGTCCTTCTAGCAGTGGTTACTCTTTCAACGATCTTCAGAGTGTAGGGCCTACAATTCAGTCGGACTTACTTTCAATTTTGTTACTTTATCGTGAACACAATTACGTTTTAGCAGGAGATGTTGAAAAAATGTACAAGATGTGTCTCGTCACTCCTGAACAGAGATCGCTACAGCGAATCTTTTGGAGAGACAGCCCTAACGATCCCTTAGACACCTACGAATTAACCACTGTCACTTTTGGTACCTCAGCTGCAGCTTTCTTAGCCATTCGTTGTTTGTACCAACTTGGATTAGATTGTGATGATCCTCTCATATCGGATGTCATAAAGAAACATTTTTATGTAGATGATTTGCTCAGTGGCGCTTCTACCATTGAGGAAACGACTCGCATTGCCATTGACGTATCAAAGGTTTTACATAATGGGGGGTTTCGTTTGTGCAAATTCATTTCTAATAGTCCTGAAGTACTTGAGAATATAAAATCACACAGCAATACAAATTTGATGGACTTAGGCATTAACGAAAATGCGCGAACATTAGGTATGATTTGGAATGCAACTGCGGATTGTTTTCTTTACAAAATCACTTCAGATTTCAATAAACACATTACTAAACGAGTTGTTCTATCAGAAAGCTCTCAAATCTTTGACCCGATGGGACTTTTGAGTCCTACCATTATCATAGCTAAAATCATCCTAAGAGACATTTGGTCAGAAAAAATCGATTGGGACGATTCACTTCCTTTGAATTTGTACACACGGTGGCTAGATTTTCGAGATGAGTTGATATTTTTGAACGAGCTTATGATACCTAGACACGTAGTTTGTCGTGATCCAATTTTTATCGAAATCCATGCCTTCTCGGATGCCTCGACACAGGCGTATGGAACATGCATTTATTTGAAATCAAAGAATAAAGAAAACGAAAGTTTCATCCATTTAATTTACGCTAAATCAAAGGTCAGTCCTATAAAAATACAAACTGTTCCAAGATTAGAGTTGATGGTCGCTTTGCTAATGTGCAGACTGACAAATAAAGTTTGTTCGGCATTCAAAATGCACATCGACAATATATTTTATTGGCCCGATTCAAGTATAGTACTGGGATGGATTAACACTATCCCAAATTCACTACAAGTCTTTGTTGCGAATCGCGTTTCTTTAATTCAACAGTTTTCACACATTGAAAATTTGAGACATGTCCCAACGAAGGACAATCCAGCCGATTTTGTTTCACGGGGTTTCAAATCTAGTTTGTTTAAGTCAACCGATTTGTATTGGAACGGTCCATCTTGGCTTCAGTTTGAACAAAATGAATGGCCATCAATAATATAATGTAAGGAACCATTACCCGAACTAAAAAAGGTTATTTTAGTTAACAAAGCAACAATTGAAAAAATCAATTTCTTTGAAAAGTACTCACGTTTATCTAAACTTGAAAGAGTAATAGCTTATTGCCTTCGATTTAAAGAAAATTGTTTCAGCAAAGGGGCAAATCGAAACTTAGGTCCTTTAACCCATAAGGAAATCGACAACGCTTGTATGATATTAGTTCGGTTGTCTCAAAAGGAGTCTTTTGAGAACGAAATCAATGTACTCGACAATGGTAAGCAACTCAGCAAAAGTTCTAAAATCACGAAATTGAATCCGTTCCTAGACAATAATAAAATTCTTAGAGTTGGTGGGAGATTATCCTACTCATCATTTTCGTACAATAAAAGATTTCCCATTCTTTTATGTCATAAAAGTCGCTTTAGGTACTCGGTTATTATTTCTGAGAGAACATAGAAAATTGTTACACGCGGGACCAACACTTCTTCTGGCACACACAAGGAACAAGTTTTGGACCCTGTTAGGCAGGAATTTAGCAAGAAAAACGGTTCACGAATGTATTACTTGTTTTAGGGCACGACCGAGTAGTATAACTCCTATTATGGGAAACCTTCCTGTCACTAGGGTAAATCCTGCACCTCCTTTTTAAGTAACCGGCGTTGATTATGCTGGACCCTTCAAATTCAAAGACAGACAGGGAAGAGGTTGCAAAATTACTAAGGCCTATATTTGTCTTTTTGTCTGCTTCGTGACTCGTGCTATACATATCGAACTAGTATCTGACCTAACCAGTGAGGGTTTCATCGCATCTTGTAGGCGCTTCGTTTCGCGTAGAGAAAAACCCTCTCAAATCTTTTTTGATAATGGCAAAAACTTTGTAGGAGCCAAAACAGAGCTCGAGAGTCTAGGAAATTGTTTACGTGATAACTCTCGAAACTTAACAGAGATATTAGAAAACGATGGCGTTTCCTGGTCATTTATCCCTCATATTCCTCATATTCCTCATATTCCCCTCATTTTGGAGGCCTCTGGGAGGCCGGAGTTGAATCTGTCAAGTCTCATTTATTACGAGTTGCGGGAAATGCATTATTAACATTTGAACAGTTATATACTCTACTTGTCCAGATCGAGGGTATTCTCAACTCGCGTCCCATGCACCCCTTATCATCCGATCCCTCTGATCTGCAACCACTCACACCCTCTCACTTCCTGATTGGACGTACCGCAAGTGCGCTTCCGGATCCTGATTTGTTACAAGTATCCGAGAATCGACTGAAGCTGTATCAGAGAATTCAACAACTTCAACAGCACTTTTGGTCCAGATGGTCACTAGAGTATATATCCGAACTACAAAAACGAAACAAATGGTCGTCTACCCAAGGAACTCTACAAGACAATGATCCGGTCCTGATTAAAGAAGACAACCTTCCTTCATTCAGATGGTCTTTAGGGCGCGTCACTCAATTGCATCCTGGAAAAGATGGCGTCGCGAGAGTCGCAACGATAAAAACTACCACAGGATATACCAAGCGTTCAATGGCCAAGTTATGTCGTTTGCCGTTGGCTGATAAAAACTAGATATGCCAAGATGTTGAAAGTGTCCCTGACTCCTTTCAAGGCTGGGGCCATGTTGGAAACTAGATAGAAAAGTGAATCACTCTGTAGCTAAATTTGGACATTAGTTATTCGTTTCATGTGAATTGAATATGTGTTACTATGGATTTTTGTAATTAGATATAACAATTTTGATATTTCGAAACCTTTGTCATTTTTTACTCGAAAAATAAACCAAAAAAGAAGTTGATTTGTCTAAATCCAATCCACTACAGTCCACAAACATCACCTTTGAAGACAAAATAAACACGTATCGAGAAGGTAGAACATACACCTCTTCCCGAGGCCACCAACCTGGTAATCGAACTTCAGTGACAAGGTAACCTTTATGCCATTTTTGCATGCGCTTCACCTATTCAGCGAAGAAGGTTGCTACCAGAAGTATCATTCGAGGACCACTCTACAAACAGAAACTGTTTGCAATTTATTATTATTTCTTATTAGTCAGTTGTAATAGTCAAAAGTCCATTCACTAGTGTCGTGACAGTGACAGACAAAGCTGTCAACGTTCATAGGTCGGTGGTTCGAGTCGTTTCAACTGTCATCCTCAATTGGCTCTAGACTTATAGGGCTATCAGCCAAGATGTTCCACTTTGGCGACGAGTGTGCAAACTAAACAAAAGGCATTAAAATCGTATTACCCCTTACTTGTAAGTTTTACTGATCATCCTGAACGCACCGCCACCCTGCATCAAAGACCCACTCCCATCTCCACTGTTCCAAAGCTAGCGTGGTAAAAATTGGGATAAAGGTAGTTTTTTTTTTGGTTTCTTAAACAAAAGGTATTACCCTCACTCGTGGAGTCTTCGATTGTGGTAAGTCTCGCGAGAGAGGGGTAATAAATTGGCGCCCAGACGCTTTTATTGGCTTTCATACAGGGTGAACGTGATTGTTGTTGGATACTTTCAATATTTAAATTTTTCTCCTTTCATATATATTATTAATTTGGTCACAATGATTTTTATTGATGATACCTACAGGATGAACTGCTGATTGTGTTTCGGTTGAGGTATTTATACAGGGTGGTTCAAATTATTACTTTGTAGAAAATACAGGGTGAATAAAGAGATACTCGATTTTGGAAATCTAGTTCATTATAAAAGGTGGTACAAAAATAAATTAAAGCACATTGGTATAGGGTAAGCTGTATACAGGGTCTACAATTATAGAAGTAGGAGGCCTGTAACAGAATAAAATAAAACAATTTGATATTTTTTCTTGTGTTCAAACTATACCTGCATGGGTACAAGATGGTTTGAAGGAGAAAAAAAATACAAATATATTGACTTTAGATATACAGGGTGAACTAGTTATACATACCAAGGGTGGTCTTGGTTGTTGAATAATTGTTATTGTTATTCTCTTTTTTTTAGGAAAAGGGGGGGTTGTGTTGTAACAACACATTGTTATATTTAATAAATATTTATATTTAACAACAGTCAATTAAGTTGATCGACTGTTGGGAGATGAAATAACATATGAATTAGCTATTAGGGGTTTGCCATCGGAAGGCACAGTCAACGATAAGCGAACATTATTGAGAGGCGCTCTACGATGCGAAAGGGCGGGTATTGAGCCATTAACACCACCAGTAACCTTTGACGTTAAAACAGAGTTGGAAATTTGCCAACAGAAACTAATGGAGTTGGAACATAGTATTCAAAATTTTGATCAGTCAAATCATAATAATGAATTCAAACGTATTAGTTCGCGGTTATATCATATACAAGGCAGACTTAGGAGACTTTCTTGCGATGAATCGATGGAAGCAGAGAAATATGTTTTGTTGAGCAACTGCATGCGGTTGATTGAACAAGTCTCTGAAATCAATGATCATGTGTTAGCAAGGGAACATAACGAACCAGTGTTAGATAGGGAAAATATTCCTGAGGGGTCTCTTCTTGATGAAGCCAATCCGTTGATTCCGGAATTGGTTGTCCCTGCGGTGTCCGCTGAGAACACTTCAAACGAGGTAGCACGTCAACCAAAGGTTGGAGTGGATGTGAGGAACAGACAGGAAGAGAATCGAGTTAGGTTCGAACCAAGGCAGCACGTTCCGAACACCGGTATGGGAAATACCGGGTCGGAAGAACAAGAACAGATCAATTCTATGTTCAATAGATCGTTCAGAGAAGCTCCAAGGCTCACTACGGGTAACCAACGTCTGTAGTCTTCCAGAGCAGAACCATACAACCGTCGTGATTTCCTTCCTGGATTTCACCGGTTGTCTCTCCCAGTAGACAGCTTTTCTTCTTTCGATCACGGATTGAGATTTATTGATGTTTCTAGGTGGAATGTTCGATTTGACGGCGAATCGAGTGTGACCACATTTCTGGAACGGATCGAGGAAATTCGAGTATCTAGAAGTGTCTCTAAGGAGCAGTTATTGAGGTCCGCTCCTGAGCTTTTTACAAAGGATGCTCTTATGTGGTTCAGGACCAATCAATTTTTAACCTGGGATGAGTTAGTATGGAAGCTCAAGGCAGCGTTCCTTCCATATGATTATGAGAATAGGCTGTGGGAGGAGATTAGGAAAAGAACTCAAGGAAGTAGGGAAAAAGTTGTTTGTTATGTCGCGGCTGTGGAAGGATTATTCCAAAAATTAGGAAGCAGTCGACCTTCGGAAGAAAATCGAGTGGCATTGATAAGAAGGAACTTCTTACCCTACATACAGTCTCAACTCGCGCTCCATCATATTTCCTCTATTTCAGAGTTGGTTAGATTAGGCAGGTCCATTGAAGAAAAGGAGTTGAGAGTTCAACGTTTTGCTCCTCCACCAACTAATTTCAGGCATCTTGTTGAACCAGAATTAGCTTATCGGAAATCCTCGTCTGCCAATCCGATTTGTTCCATGAGAGCGGGTCCTAGTTCTTCTAATTTTCAAAGTACACTCACCGATGATGTTCAATCAATTTCAGCTGGTCAGAGGACTCAATCCACGCCTAATGCTGTTCCTAGCATACCTGTCTGCTGGAATTGCAGGGGACAAGGACATCGCTTCCGTAAATGCAATAAACCCAAGCAATTATTTTGTTTTCGATGTGGCCTTGATAAGGTTACGGCTAATTCTTGTCCCAACTGCAAAAAAAACGACTCTGCGAGACGCTAGATATCCGGCTAGACGCCTCGGGAAATATAACCCCGGATAATGAGTATATTTCTATGGAGAATAAAATATTATTAGACTTCGTCATCGCCCATGCGAAGAATGATAGTCGGCCTTACCTTCGGGTGGACATTTTCGGTAGGGAGTTCTTGGGATTACTTGATTCGGGAGCCACAAGGTCTGTGTTAGGAGCTCTTGGGTGGAATCAGCTGAGCAAATTGTGTTCTCTTCAGAGCTCCAGTGCTCCAACATGTACCGTAGCGAATGGCCAAAGTTGTGAGATTTTGGGAGAAGTGTCATTGCCAATAAGATTGGGGGATAGGGTTAAGGTGATAGATGTGCTAGTAGTACCGTCGCTGCCACATCACTTGATTCTTGGCATGGATTTTTGGATTCGCATGGCCATCATACCTGATTTGTTCTCAGATATGTGGTACTTTCGGGACAGCGCAGAGGTTTGTGTCACTCCCGCTATCAATGCGATCCATTAGTATGACATGTTGTCAAATTCTGAACAGCAACGGCTGACAAATTTGACAGATGATATTTTTGCTAAGATAGGCAACAAATTGGGTTGTACCAATCTTGTGGAGCATACTATTAGTACGGACTCGCCACCTATCAGACAGCGCTACTACCCAATTTCTCCTGTGCTCCAAAAGCAGGTTCAGGAAGAGCTGGATCAGATGTTAAGGGATGAAGTAGTAGAACCTTCTAACTCTCCTTGGGCATCGCCTATCCTCCTGGTGAAGAAGCCGGATGGCCGGTATCGATTTTGTGTCGATTTTCGTGCTCTAAATAAAGTCACCAAACGCGATGCTTATCCTTTACCCTACGTGAGCTCGACACTTGATAAGCTACGTGACGCACACTTCCTTACTACATTGGACATAAAAAGTGCATACTGGCAGATACCCCTCTCAGAATCTTCAAAACAGTATACCGCTTTTGTGGTCCCCAATCGCGGGCTTTTCCACTTTCGACGCCTTCCCATGGGTTTGCACAATACTCCAGCCACTTGGCAAAGATTTATAGACAGGGTGATTGGAGTCGATTTGGAGCAGCACGTGTTTGTGTACTTGGACGACGTGATAATATGCACGTCCGACTTTGAGAAACATCTAGAGGTTCTGAAAGAAGTTCTGGCTCGGATTATGCAAGCAGGTCTCACGTTGAACAAGGAGAAATGCAAATTCTGTAAACCTGACCTCAAGTATTTGGGCTACGTGGTAAATGATTCTGGGTTGTTGGTCGATCCTGAGAAGGTCAGCGCAATTTTGGATATACCTATTCCTCGCAATGTCAGTGAAGTTCGCCGCATTGTAGGTCTTACTTCATGGTACCGCCGCTTCGTGCCTAATTTTTCTACTATAGTTGCTCCGTTGTGTGAGCTCACAAAGAAGAACAAGCCATTCGTGTGGAGCGAAGCCTGTGCGCACGCGTTTCAAAACGTGAAAGAATATCTTGTCACGGCACCAGTTCTCTCCTGCCCAGACTACTCGCTACCGTTTGTAGTACAAACCGATGCGTCTGATTATGGCCTTGGCGCGGTGTTGTCACAGATGCACCCGGAAGGGGAAAAGGTGGTCTGTTACCTGAGCAGGTCACTAAGCAGCTCAGAACGCAAGTTCAGTACGACGGAGAAAGAATGTCTGACCGTTCTTTTCGCTACGTCCGTATCTCGAAGGGACGAAATTTACGATTTTGACGGACCACTTCAGTTTGAAGTGGATCAATTCCTTCAAGGATCCGGTGGGCAGAATCGCCCGTTGGGCCGTTAGGCTTCAACAGTACGATTTTGAGGTTGTCCACCGGAAAGGGAAGGAACACGTGGTCTCAGACACTCTTTTTCGAGCCGTTCCTGTGGTGGTTGCTGGGGTGGCAGATCACCCAACCATTTCGCAAGACAAGTGGTACACGAAGATGATTCGGCATGTGGAAGAAAATCCAGAGAAATTTCCGTTGTGGCGGCACACTGATAACAAGCTTTTCAAACGGATAAATTTACGTTACCCGGACCTACGCGATGATTTAGACGGCTGGGTGCAGGTGGTACCGAAGGAAGATCGGGTTGAAATCATTAGGCAACACCACGATCCACCTACCTGTGGACACGCCGGGATTTTTAAAACATTGGCTAGGATTAGTGAGCGATACTACTGGCCAAAAATGAAGGCGGGAGTGGCTCGTTACATTCGACGCTGTACCACCTGTCTTAGCACGAAACCGGAGCAAAAGGCCGCAGCAGGTCTTATGTTGAGTTCTTCTCCACAAGCTACTAGACCTTGGCAAATTGTCAGTATTGATATTGTGGGTCCATTACCACGAACCTCATCCGGATACTCCTATATTTTTACGGTGTGTGCTGTCTTTAGTAAATTCATATTGTTGTATCCTTTGCGTCAAATTACAGCTAAAACCGTGGCCAAAACTTTTGAGGATCACGTGATCTTAATCTATGGGGCTCCCCGGAAAATAATATTGGATAATGGTGTTCAATTCCGGAGTAACCAATTCCGACACCTATGCGAAGAGTACGATATTAAAATGGGATTTATCGCCAATTATCATGCTCAAGCTAATCCTGTCGAGCGAGTACATCGAGTCATTAAAACCATGCTGACCGCATATGCATCAGAAAATCACAAAACTTGGGACAGCTATCTGGCCAAGGTAGGTTGTGCCATCCGATCCGCGAAACATGAAACAACCCAAGTAACACCGAATTTCGTAAATTTTGGCAGAGAGATCAGTCTCTCGGGCAAACAAGAACACCCTTTAACTGGTCTTGTACCGGCTACCGAATTTGATATACTTGGTCGGTCGAAAGCATTGGCGGAAGTTTTTAAAGACGTGTCGCAACGACTTATTCGAGCCTATGAGAGAAGTAGTAAGCACTACAATCTCAGACGCCGCCCCGATAAATTTATTCTGAACCAACAAGTATGTAGACGGAATTATGTTATTTCCGATGCTAGCAAAGGCATTACCGCGAAGTTATCTCCAAAGTTCAAGGGTCCCTATAAGATCATCAGGATTTGTTCGCCATGGTCCTATGAGATGGTCGATGACCAGGGAAAATCCTGTGGTATTTGGCATGCCAAGGATATTAAATCGCACCCTCCCGAAGTAGAGGACGATACGAGTGAATAGATTAACTTAAGTTAGTTAGTATGAGTTAGTATGTAAGTGCGGCAAGGGTTGCATTGTCCAAAGTTTTTTTTTTTCTGGGAAAAAAAAACTTTTCTGAGGAAAAAGGGGTGTTGTTACGGGTTGATTTCCACCTACCTTGATTTATTCAAAACACAATTAAAAGGATACAAAATGCACTGTATTTATTTATTGCTTCGCAAAATAATGCACACTACTTAGAAAAATACCATCATTAAATTAACTGGCAAGAACGTTGGAATCTGAAATAAAACCTGTTATCAATATTTCGAACTCTTTCGTTGTTAGTTATTCTTACCTCTTGAAGAAGTTGTCGTGAATTTCTTATGGGTGGTGTACTGGTTCAGTATCTGCTTTTGGCAGTGAATAAGCCTCATAATAATCTCATGCTATCTGAAAAATAAATAGGAAATATAAACAAACAGAACATAACCTAAGAGACTCAATCAAAAGTAATGGCATGGTATAATTATTATGAAAGTCTCAGTGTGATATGAATAAAAGCTACAAGTACCTGGATGCAGGGAATGAAAATAATGATTGATGGAAATTTTTGAGAAATAGTTTGATAAATAGCTTTGCTTACTAATAACAAATGTCAGCCTTGACAGATGTCAGTAGTGACAGATGTCGCAATTGACTAGTGATGTATGACTGAAAAGTAACTAAACTTTAGGAGGCAGGACTGAGATTAAAAAAAGGGGCTTTTTTCCTTTCCTTTTCTGATCAGGGAGCACATGGTGAGGTAGCTCTTGCTTTAGGCATATTTAATAAAGAATCACCGAATTAAAATAGTTTCACCTGGCTCTATTCATGAGAATGAACCGGTGGCAACATTAGTTGGATCAAATATTTGAATTCGACCAGATTCTCAACTTGATCTGAGGACTGCCCAGAACTCTTGCAAGGCCACATGCCATCCAAGGTACGTCAATTGATACTAACCTTCACTGTCATTGGTTTTCCTCTATGCAGAACCATCTCCAGGATTTCATTAGTGACATGCTATTATTTTGCTATTTTAGGCCTTTTTTTTTTGGTTCCTGTACCTATACGCCGAAGTTGTATCCAAATAGTAGCTAATTGTTGAGTACCCGCTATTCGCTTTCGCATGGTAAAGTGCATGAATGTTGCAAGTAGTCATCCAGTAGCGATCAGCTTTCGTAAAACGTATCGAGAAGGTAGAACATACACCTCTTCCCGAGGCCACCAACCTGGTAATCGAACTTCAGTGACAAGGTAACCTTTATGCCATTTTTGCATGCGCTTCACCTATTCAGCGAAGAAGCTTGCTACCAGAAGTATCATTCGAGGGACCACTCTACAAACAGAAACTGTCGGTCAGATATAATCACATAGTCATTTCATATGCTTACTTGTACTCTTGTAGTTAGTGCTTACCTGCTTCCTTATAAAACATCATAACCGCTGTGAACCTCGGGTATGCATACTCCCGGTATTTACGGTTTTTAATTGAAACTAGCCATCCCCTTTTATATTCAGTGTATACAATATTCGGTAGGCATAGGGGCTGAGTCGACTCTGGAAGTCGATTTCCAGTAATTAAAACCTTCTCGCATAGCAAATTGTAAAATAAAACAAGGTGAATTATCCTTTTGCAATTTATTATTATTCCTTATTAGTCAGTTGTAATAGTCAAAAGTCCTTTCACTAGTGACGTGACAGTGACAGACAACGCTGTCGACGTTCATAGGTCGGTGGTTCAAGTCGTTTCAACTGTCATCCTCAATTGGCTCTAGACTTATAGGGCTATCAGCCAAGATGTTCCACTTTGCCGACGAGTGTGCAAACTAAACAAAAGACATTAAAATCATATTACCCCTTACTTGTAAGTTTTACTGATCATCCTGAACGCACCGCCACCCTGCATCAAAGACCCACTCCCATCTCCACTGTTTCAAAGCTAGCGTGGTAAAAATTGGGTTAAACGTAGTTTTTTTTTTGGTTTCTTAAACAAAAGGTATTATTACCCTCACTCGTGGAGTCTTCGATTGTGGTAAGTCTCGCGAGAGAGGGGTAATAAACATAATATATCAATTCGAAGGGATTTTAGTCATCTTTCAGGATATTTCATAATATACAAGATGTTCCATTTAAAAAAACGCACTTTCAACCCTTTTCGTATATAGCAATAAGATCATGAATTTTGAACGACCCTGTATAACGCAGAACAAACTTCTCTATACAGAATCAATGTACATGATCTTGATGAACTAAACACAAAATTGCAACTTCCTGAGAATCCAAATACCGCAGAAATAAACATTCAATTCGAGCTATGTTTTGGATAAAAAATATGGAAAATAACCAATATCTCAAAAACCGTTAGAGATAGGTATAAGAGAGTATGGGGCAGAAATAATCAGAAAAAAATGACGAATTCAAAAATGCGGTAATATACAGGGTGACTTATTTGAAATAACAAAGATGCTGATACTTTCTGATATAAGCGGCAACACTGCATTGCTGAACATATTTTAGATCGATAGACCAAGAGCAACTACTTGAGAAACCAAATTTTCAGAATTATCCTATTTCCCGTTCTCCGTAAACGTCTAAGGTACCATCGATCGTCACCCACCCTGTATATTTTTTCACCTCTAGTAACTGACAATTTAAAATCAAAACAAACTAGAAATATCATACAGTGCATCGTCTGTCCACTTTCTTCGTATGTTCAAGGTAGGTAAATATTCTTTCAACCACTTTTTCCAAAATGAATTTGCCCCAGCATTTGAAACTTTCACCACTCTTTTTTCAAAAATCTTTTGGATTGGATTATAAAATGATTCGGAGTCAGAGGTTTCGGGTCTTTTTACACAAATCAAAAGAGCATAAAGTGAGCGATTTTTTAACAAAAATACTAGTAGGAAACTTAACTATGCCATCATGTGAAAGACAGTTCGTAGTTATATTCTTATATGTTTTCGAGTCGCACTGACATTTATAACTTTGTTATAAACACTTAAACACAAAAACGTGTTTTTGTAAATTTTTTTGCTTTTAAAACTATCTGGTTGCTCCTCTGAGGAAAATTATATAAAATTGAAATACGAACAAAATGGGTTGCTTCACGACCCGATCGGATCATTAGTAACGGATAAAAACCGAAAAAAAACGGAAAACATTGCGATATTTTTTGAAGTTCATAACTCTGCCATTTTTCAAGAAGTAGGGTTGGCCCTTTCATGAAAGTATTGAATCATGTGTACTTTATGTATGCACAAAACAGGCGCTGTTGGATCAATAGTTTTGGCAAAAGTGCAATTGAACTTTTTTTTTGCACTATCTTGAAGCATGCGGATGCTCTAGTGATAGTCCGATTTCAATTTCTCAAACAGATTATGAAAGTAGAAGTATAGTACGTACTACAAAATGTGTTTTCTCATTTTGCGCTACAATTGTACTGAATGGGTGAAAAATGCATGTGCATGACTGAAAACGGCCAAGCCCGCGTATGCGGTCTAGTAGAGTACCGCGACTCGCTGGTGCTTGGAGTTCGCGGTACATTATTAATATATTAGGCTGCGTATACCAGCACTAAAGAATATATACAATACTGAACAAGAAGCGACAGTCTTGTCGGCGCATTTGATGTTCGGTGGGTAATTTTTGAAGACCTCCGCCATTTTGTTGGGGTGCTAAAGGTAGGGACACAGGAAAAAATTCATTATTGAACGACAGAAGCTGCCTCCGCGTACCGTAGGAAGCGTTGCGAAATGAAAAGAAATATATTTGGTATGATTTAAGATTAGCTGATTTATTTATTTAATTATCATACGAGAAAGGGTTGAAATTTTTCAAGCACAGAAGTTGTTAAAAATTACTTAAATAATAATACAACCACAGAACAAAACTATGTCATAGCACAGAACATAATAATTCTGAAAGTTGACAATGGCAACAATGAATCAGCTGCATCGACATAACCTTGTTAATGATCAGCTGTTCAACATCCGCCATTCTGCCAGTAAACATGCGCACTAAAAAACGATTTTCCCCCACCACTGCCACTGTCGCTTCTTGTTCAGTATTGTAGATATTCTTTGCCAGCACCATGATACTAATGTACCGCGACCTCTAAGCGACAACAAGTCGCGATATCGTAGCGACGCATGGGGCTGGTATGTGAGCGGCCAGGCTCGATGCACACGGGCGAGTGGATTCGCCGCGAGTAAGTCGTCCCACAATGCACATGGGCGAGCTTCTCTCGGAGAGATCGCAACTACAAATCTTCAGTACGTTGTCTACTTCAAGCATGGATGTATCAAGACGTGTTGCACTGGCATAATTAACGTACCATAACTTGTACAAGAACTAGAAAAGAAAATTTTTTGTTCATCCTCTCATGAGTGCAAGACTTCTAAAAAGGCACTTTTGTCACGTTATTTAATGATTTACAGGAAGTCCCATTAAAATTATTCAATTACTTCAGAATGAGTATTCGGTCGTACAACGAACTAGCTAAAAAATTGAACGAACCATAAAAAGTGAAATTCCATCTCACTACTGGAAATTATGAACACACCACTGATAATTTGCAGACGCGAGCGCAAATGACCGGCGATGCGTGTGAAATGCCCAAAGTCCCCACAGGTATTGCTTATCCACCGGATGAGGAATTCTCGCCGCGAGATCGTGGCGAAGTAGCAGTGCTTGGCAAGCGCCGGCAGCTAGCAGCGTGCTCGCGGCGAATTCGCTACGAGCTCGCCTACGTGTGAATCACACCATTTGTTTCTTTGGTCCGCTACCACGCGCAAGAAAACTTCACGGCGAGCATGCAGCGAACTTGGCGATGGAAATCGCCCGTGTGCATTGAGCCTTAGAGGTAGCGATCGCGTCGCCGTATCTTTATCTTTGGTGGGGGCGCTTCTAATATTGATAATGTACCGCGACCTCTAAGCGACCAGTAGCGGTCGTGTGGTGCTGTTATACGAGTGGTCTAACCCCAAGGAGACTAAAATTTAACAAGGAGAGTTTAATCCCCATAAGACAATGGGGACACTAGTCTAGGACACTAGAGATGAAAGAACATTTGTGACGAAATGTGACGTAGTTGGACGTGTCATGGCCGCCGTTCTCTTTAGACAGTGACGGACTAGCTCTTGGTATATAACAGTTACTGCTGACAGTTTTGTTGCTTGGTTTGAGTTCGACTCTGTACTCATATCCAAGTTCGTCACTATGACGCGTTGATGTTACAAGATTCTGATTGGCTAGAGCTTATTGAACCCTCCTTGTTAGTTTAGTCTCTTTGGCCTAACCCGTTCATCAGAAGAATTCCCCTCATCTCCCGGACTCTTCTACCACTCGGCAGCTTCACCCATTTCATATCATTGTAGCGCTAAAGGAGAATATAAGTTTTATAGTACTATACTTCTACTTTCTATCCTGTTTGAGGAATTGAATCGAATTATCAGTAGAACATCCAGACACGCTGCAAGATAGTGCAAGAAAATTTCAAAGTGCAATTGTGCCAAGACTAATGATCCGACTGCGCCTGTTTGTGCACACATAATGTATGTACACATGATTCAATACTTTCATGAGAAGGGCCAACCCTACTTCTTGAAAAATGGCAGAAAAAAGTCGCAATATTTTCAGATTTTTTTCTACTTTAGTAATGATCCGATCGTTTGTATTTCAATTCTCTACAATTTTTTCTCATTGGAGCAACCAGATTGCTCCCCAGTAAACACAAGGATATCCATTGTGGATATCCATTGGATGTCCTTCGATGGACAAAGGATGTCCAATGGATATCCCATGGACATCCATCGGCCACTAAGAATAATAGCACACTTTTGTGTATCCAATCAGCAACTAATGAAATCACTACTACCTTACGTCCTCAGTTATCCACATAAATGCGTTCTTTTTTTTTTGTAATAACATTCTTTCAGAATCTCCGGTTTCCTAGTTTTTGAGACATGCCTTGACATACAAAAAATAATGTAATAAATAACATTTCTTTTCAGACGTATAGCAATACACTATAGATCATCATCATCGCCATTTTCAATGCAAGAACTCATTTATAGAATAAAATTTGATTCACATAGACAATATATTCAAAGAAGAATATGTTTTAAAAACAGAACATGATATAAAAATGTTACTATAAAATGAAAATGTGATTGTAAATCAAACTGAAATAATGAAACATTCTTTTCATAAAAAAATAAATATTTTTCTGATGTTAGTAGATGTCAAATGAGAATGCAACGGGAGGAGGGTCTATACAAATGAGAGAGCAACGGGAGGCACATGTCAGCAGAAAGTCCATGAGAATGCAACGGGAGGAAGATCTATACAAATGAGAGCGCAACAGGAGGTACACGTCAGCAGAAAGTACACGTGTCAGATATCAAATCGCATGGAATTTGCTTACGCCATAGTTCCGGTCAATGAAATTTGATACGGGTTCAATGACCTACTTCAAGGTTAATGAATGCACGTGTCAGATACCAAATCAACAGGAATTTGCTGACGCCATATTTCCGGTAGGCGAAATTTGATACGGGTTCAACGACCTATTTTTAGGTTAATAAATGCACGTGTCAGGTATTTCATTTGAAAACATCCGGTCGCGTGTCATCAGCAGAATCCAATACAGGTTCAACGACCCCTCATAAAGTCAAAACCTATGAGAGAGCAATGGGAGTCAAGGTCAAAACCTATGGGAGAGCAATGGGAGTCAAGGTCAAAACCTATGAGAGAACAAAGGGATTCACATACACACACAAGTCTTTTCGAAAATAATCCTCCCCACTACTATATTGATAAAAATATATAAGCGGAGGAAAATAGCATAGCAAGTATTCTCTTATCAAAATGAATTATACCGATTTCAGATTTGACTTGTCGAAAGAATATTTTTGCAAAGAAAAATCAAAAGTGGTGTTGTGTGAAAGAAAATTCCCTTTGAATAAATCCAAATGTAAATTCGTTGTTGTGAATCTTTCATATGATTTGAATTTCACTTCATGTATTGAAATTACTGGAAATAAGGGAGACCGAGTGATTTTCACAGAAAACGAGTGGAAGCAGTTTTTGACACACCAAGGAATCATCACAATTATTTGTACTCATCAGATCAACCGAAGGCCATTGAAGACGATAGATTCACCATTGAGTTTAGCCAATTTACTAACGGAAGAGTAGTCAAAATCATAAAAGACCACTCCTCAGTGTACTTGGGGTACGAAACAGTTTGCAACCTATGGGAACTCCAACCCCTAATTGATTATAGGGTAGATATCTTGAAAAGATATCATTATGGAGAATAATTCCAAATTTTGAAAAATGGACTGTGCAAGCTGAGTGGTGATATGTTGCAAAATGCTTTGAATCTGCTGCAACCAAGGGTGAACCATAACAGTGAAAATATAAGTTCAACTCTGAAATTCATATATCTTTACCCAGAAGTTTTCAGGGCTGAGTTTTCTGATAAATCATGAATAAGAGGGTGATAATTGATGAAAGTTGCAACAAGACTTATTATATGTTCGCATGGAAATTTGCATACAAGGATTCTCGGAAAACTTATTGGGCTTATGAGGCAATCGATAGAATGCGCTTTGAGAGGAGGATAAGAAACACTTCATATACAGTGACCGCCAAAAAGTATGTACCATATGGGAAAAAAATTTATTATTGGAGCATTGAAAAAAATATTCTGAGAAAATGTTTCTGCATGTCCGATAACCTAAAAATAGATTTTGACTCATGTCACGTAATCGCTAGAATGGCGGCAAAATGAAAAAAATTGCAATGCAGAGGCAGAAAAAGGGGTAAGATGGCAAGATATCAAAAAAAGTTATTTGAAAAAGTCACTTAGAATTCAATTTTATACATATAAACGAAGTTTCAGGAGATAATTCAAAAAAATTGAGAATAGCAATTTTTTAAAAATATTTTCCCATCTATTTAAAAATATTATTTTTTTTTCTTATGAATAGCTTGACTATACTGAAACATTTGCATTTTGATGATAATGACAAAACTTTCTCATTTTCTCCACACCAGAGGGCACTAAATGAAAAAATGGGAATTTGTCAGAACCCTTGCTGTCACATCGGTTCGTATCTAACAGTTATATCCGAATTCCACGACCATTGTGATGACATGACACTCCAAAAACATGGTAATTTCCAGATTATAATCAAGTTCCGATGATAATCGTGCATGAGCGTTTCACTTCGCACATGAACTTGAAAATAGTGCGTCAAATTAAAGATTCTTAAAGTTTATGTGCAAAGTAAAACGCTCATACAGCATTATTATTGAAACTTGATTGAAATCAGGAAACATGGTGTTTCTAGATTGCCATATCAACACCAATGTAACCAATGTAACAGCGATGGTTCTGGCAAAAACCAATTTTTTTAATTTAGTGCCATCTGGTGTGGAGAAAATGAGAAAGTTTTGTCATTATCATTAAAATGCAAATGTTTCAGTATAGTCAAGCTATTCATAAGAAAAAAAAAAATTGATGGGAAAATATTTTTAAAAATTGCTATTTTCAATTTTTTCGAATTATCTCTTGAAACTCGTTTATGTGTATAAAATTGAATTCTAAGTGACTTTTTCAAATAACTTTTTTTGATATCTTTCCATCTTGCCCCTTTTTTGCCTTTGCATTGCAATTTTTTTCATTTTGCCGCCATTCTAGCGATCACGTGACATGTGTCAAAATCGATTTTTAGGTTATCGGACATGCACAAAAATATTGCACAAACTTTTCCCCAGAATATTTTTTCCAATACTCCAATAATAAAAATTTTTCCCATATGGTACATACTTTTTGGCGGTCACTGTATCATCAACCCAATTTTGGATTCAACACATAGACAAATAATTTTCAATCATAGATTTGGAATCAATTTATAATGTAAATGTTGTATAAATAAAATTGTTTTGTGAATTTCATATTGTTTTATTGAAAAAATATCATACAAAATCATTTTTTGATATCCATGAATTATGCTCATTGCTCAAACCTAACCATTTGATGTATAGTTTATCTCTCTTTTTTCTTAAAATTTTTTCAACCAGAAAAACATCAGGGTGTTTAACTTTTTGGAGTTCTTCTTCATAAAATCCACCTTGTATCTCAACATCATTTTGATCTTTGAGAAAATAAGCAGCAGGATTTGACTGATAGACTTTTCTCACAGTGAAAATTTCATTGGACCAGTTTGGTGTATACCCTTTAGCAAATGCCTCCCGGTACTTACTTATTCTTACATGATCATTGAGTTTAAATTTTCGTTTCCTTGGATCCACTGTTTTGAGATGACCATAGATGTTATTGAGTAAATACTTCTTATGGATTTTTTTTACATCTTTGGGTTTCATTCCTATCGTGCTGTGTACGGAATTGTTATAGTTAGAAACTATATCTGGTAGAATACCCAACCATTTGTAGCTTCCTTGTAGGCTGAATTGTTTCCACATTCTATTTTTCAAAGTTCTGTTTACTCTTTCAACTATACTAGCTTTCAAATTGGAGAAAGTGCTGTAATGATTAATTTTCCACTTATCCATCAACTGCTTGAATTTTCCATTGTAGAACTCTTTTTCCATATCCGTTTGTAGATTCATGGTTTTAGTTTTCATATCTCTTAATATTTTTTGCATAGCATGAGTCACTTCACCACTTTTAGTTTTAACGGGTTCACACCAAACATATTTGGAAAATACGTTTATGACAACCAAAATGTACTTAAATCCTTTATTATTTTTTGAGTAAGGGATCATTTCAACCAAATCAGCTTGGAGAAGATCATTCAAACCTTTAACGATAACATGTCTTCTTTTGAAATGTCTTCTTGAATTTTTATGTAATTCTTCTACAATATCCTCTTTGATTTTATCCATTTTCAGTTATAGGGCACTGAAGTACAATTTCAACATACAGTTGATTATGTTGCTGCTGATCGACTAAGAAAGTGATCTTATCACCTTTATTTAAAACCTTTCCTATGAGGCTAATCAACGGAACAGTATCTGCATCTTCTTCTCCTAGTGATATATATATATATATATATATACATCATTTGGTATAGAATTGATGCTTTCTATCTTCCCGAAAACAGGAAATTCGTAGAACGTCGCATCATTTTCCAACACAAAAAACCCAACACTCTTCCTAATATCCCTGACTGCTCTAACGTGGAGAATTAATTTAGAATGATGCAATGATGGATTCCATATGTAAAAAGGTGTGCTAATTGGTGAGGGTTTCAGAAGTATATCTGGTTTAGAATATTGTGTTTGAGATGTTCTCAGGAAATGTCTTCCAAATTTATCGATGGGCATGATGTCACGGCTAAACACCGAATGATGTCGAATCTTGGAGATTTTTTATTTTATTATTCCTGCCTCGCGAAGTTCCTCAAGTATGCTTGTAATTTCGTTTTTCACACCAGTATTTCCAGCACATTGTGACGCAATCAAGAGTTTCAATCGCTCCACTAGCTCATTGAAATCATCAAAATATTTATATTCAACCGGTATGTTGTTGAAATCAAGCATAGTTAGCCCTGAGCCCACTTTACTCCTTGTAGTCCTTCCTGGGGCCGAACTAATTCTTGATCTGTGTTTGGGAAGAGATAAACTGGTATCTTTTTGAGTTTTTTCCAGATTTCGTTCTTTAGCCATAGAGTGTGAGGTTGTAATTTGTGGTTTTATTATATTAACAAACTTTGATGCATGTGATGTTGATAAACCCCTTGCAGGATCATAATGGAGGTAATGTGCATTACTTCTTCTCATTATATCGATATATGAATCAACATCTTCATTTCTATACCCAAGGGGTTGTTTCTTGAACAGCAATTCATATAAGCCTGCAGTTCCACTGTATTTGAACTTGTTATCAATAACAATATCGGCACCATCAAAATCCACAGAGGAGCTACCTATTGCATATTTTTCCGTAGACGGATCAAAATATACTCCAAAAGTGTCATCGAATATATTTTTCGAATCTGAAATGTTGTCTTCTATATATGCACGGGGCAAAGGAATCGCAAACTGTTGTAAATATTGTTCCTGTGGATTCAGTATAGGGCGCATACTTTCTTCAAAATAACTTCCTTCGAAGTCGGATTTTGACATGGTAGAGTCATGCTGAAATATCTCATCATCAGGAGTGATCTGACAAAATGCTTGAGGTGTTGGTTGATGGGATTGTTGAGGTGATGGTAGATTGAGTTCTTGAGGCGTTGGTTGATGTAATTGTTTAGGTGTTAGTTGACGCATTTTTTGGGGTGCCGATTGATAACTTGAATGAGGTGATTTAATTTCATGTTTCAATTCTTGCTTGAACTGAGTCGTTAGGGGCTGTTGAACAGCAGACAAAAACTCTTTCAAAGGTTGAGTGATTGGTTCATAAGTTTTTTCTAAATGTGAGTGAGATTTTGCTATATCGGATTTCAATGTCTTATATTTTCTTCTCAAAGCCTTCCTTGCTCTTAATAGTTGTTCATTTAATTGACTATTCATGATGACTGACCAATATCCCACAATCTTGATGTTTATATAGAAATGAATGTATCGAAACCCTTTCTGTATCGCCCCTCATTTAACGAACAATCTTTATCGATAACGAGAAAACTAAATTTGTCTTTCCAACAAAAAGCGCAGATTTCTTTGAAATTCTGCAAGGACATGTCTTTACTGACATGATCATCATATATATGCTTCAGAATTGTTAGATCTTGTTGGAAGATCATGAGCAAATTAGCATTATCTCGAATGAGTTGTTTGGAAATGGCAGAATAAGTTTGACATAAATAGAAACAATCCGTGTGTCTGTGACGGCCGAAACAGAAATAATTTTTGATTATATTTTGATCACATGTAGTAACATCATCGAATATTATGACTGAATGATCGTATATATTTTCAGGAAGAATAACTTCAACAGAATCCTTATATTCATGGAATCCAATTTCTTTCATAGGTGCCAGCAAAATCCTCAAATAATTATATTTAGGTTGATATCATGATTTTGAAAATAAGTATACATTCGTGAAACGAAGACCGTTGGGTTGCTCCAGCAAAGACAACATCACATTAGTTTTACCAGACCCGCTTGCTCCTACAAGTAACCCCCTTTTAGATTGACCTCCAAATAGCGCGACATGTTTTCTAACAGTATTCTCTACATTAATCTCATCATGATTGAGAACTGGAAGCAGCACCTTTTGTTTTTCAGTCCTCATCTTACTGAAATAATCTTTAAACTGACATTAATATAGAAGTGATAGGAATATATATGTATATATAATGTATAATATATACACGTGCACCCAAGTTGTTCACATCATAATATAATGGGACAGCGAAAGAAATCAGTCGTTAGTACGAGTCGAAACATAAAGAAGAAAGGTCGAGGTTTTCTCAATACCTTGATCAATAAACTTCCGGTAGAACTACATGTTCCGGGATATAATTACTGCGGTCCTGGAACTAAGTTGGAAAAAATATTATTGAGAGGAGACGTAGGCGTGAATCCTTTGGACGAGGCTTGTAAGCGACACGACATTGCTTACTCCGAAAGTGGGGATATAGAAGCGAGAAATATTGCTGACAGGAAGCTGGCAACGTTTGCTTCTGAGCGTTTAAAATCATCTGATTCAAAATTGGGGGAAAAATTAACAGCATTTGGGGTATCTAATATAATGAATCTTAAAAGCAAGTTGGGAATGGGATTGAGACAGAAAAAAAAAATATGAAGAAAAAGAAGGGTGGTGAATTGAAAGTTGCCAGGAAACGAAAGAGCAAACAGAGGAAAAGAATCATACCAATTCCAAAGAAAGGTGGATTTCTTCCACTTTTACTCCCACTACTTGGAGCGCTAGGTGCTGTAGGAGGAGGGGCCGCATCCATCGCTTCAGCAGTCAATAAGGCAAATTCTGAGAAACAAAGGCTTACTGAACAAAAGAGACATAATTTAGCGATGGAACAAAAACGAAAAGGTGTATATTTGAGCCCTCGTAAAGGTTGTGGAATGTTTGCATAACCGTATCAAAAAAACTGTTGAAGTTACCACGCCGAGCCTTAACCAATATCGATTTGATGAAGAATGCAAAACGATTACGGATCCCTTTTTTCGAGGTGTTTTTATGAGAGATAAACTCCCTAGCAAAATAAGAGCCAATGAGTGAGGCATTATCAATCTTGATTCAGATTCAGGAGAAGGAACTCATTGTACAGCATATCTCAAGAATAATGATGGAGTTATATATTTCGATAGTTATGGAGATCTTAAACCACCCAAAGAAATGATAAGATACTTCCTCAGCGCTGGTGATGTCAATAATATAAAATATAATTATGATTCTTTGCAGAAATATAATTCATATCAGTGTGGGCAACACTGCCTTCTGTTTTTATATAATCAATTTCTCTAATGTATTCATCCATTAATCAATAAAATACCATTGGGATATTATGTCTTTCACTATTACTTTGAGTAATTCATCTTCAGTGTTGAGTTATAATTTCAATCCTCCAATTTATCTGGATGACAATGTAGAGTATGAGATAGGTTTGGCAAATTTCGATTCTTTCAATGTTATTCCAAACATAACAAAAACAAACAATGTTTTGGTCTGGGGTGAACACGATGAATTCAATTATATAATTCCTGAAGGATTTTATGATGTAACAGATATTGTTGATTTGCTCATCAAACAGATTACTAGGAACGATGAAGATGTGATATCCATCGACCCAAATTGGACCACTTCGAAAGTGGTCATCAGGACAAACATCAAAATAATTTTTTCAGTAGAGAACTCCATTGGTCAATTATTAGGATTCAAGAAAAGAATTCTCAATGCGAATGACATTTACAAATCAGATCATGAAGTGAAAATCCTTTCAATCAACACAATTTGCATTGATTGCAATATTGCGATGGGCTCATTTTTGAATGGTGATCCAGTGCATGTGATTCATCAATTCTTTCCGACAGTACCAAGAGGGTATAAAATAGTTGAAACTCCTTTAAACATTTTGTATTTCCCCGTCACTACCAAGACAATCAACAACATTACAGTGAGAGTTGTTGACCAAAATTTGAATTTGATTGATTTTCTACACGAGGAAGTAACTGTTAGATTACACCTGAGAAGAAAGACTCTCTAAGATAATGGTCTGGAGATTTGATAAACTACAATTCCAACAACCGTATAAAAGGTTGATGCGAACTTTGAAAGATAGTACTAAAGCAACTACCGAATTACTAACACCTGAACACAAAAATTACCTACAATCTTTGGGATTAGAACTCTTAATATGATGGAATTGCTACAAATCACGAGTGAACCATTCAGTGACAATGCAATCGGAGATTATCAGTTTCATACATATCAACCTTATATTACCAGTGAAATCAAATATAATGACGAAATAAGAATTCCAATTCAGGACTTGGACGCTTATACATAACCTTGTAACTCATATATCTATATAGAGGGAAAACTCACAAGACCGGATGGGGAGCCAATTACGAAAATAAAATTTATCAACAACGCAATATCGTTTTTATTTCGTGAACTCCGATATGAGCTGAATGGTGTGGTGGTAGACTCTGTCAGAAACATTGGACTAGTATCAACGATGAAAAATTACCTATCCATGAATGAAAATGAAAGTATACCTATGCAAAATGCTGGTTGGTTTCCTAAACTTGATGATGTGAATGCTGGGACGAGAGATAAAATATTAGTTGATGATGATGGGAATTTCAATGTATGTATCCCGCTCAAGCTATGGTCTGGCTTTTTTGAAGACTTCAGAAAAATTGTGATCAATATGAGACAAGAACTAGTTTTGATTCGTGAGAGTCATGATTTGGATGCTGTGATTAGTATAGATGATTCTGAAAAACCAAAAGTGAGCATAAGCAAACTGAGTTGGTGCGTTCCCCACGTGACACTAAGTATTCAGGAACAACTAGAGTTGAATAAAATAATAAATAGAAATGTCGAACTTCCTCTGAAATTCAGAAGCTGGGAATTGATTGAGTACCCTTCTCTGAATGAAACAACAAGACATACTTGGGCTGTGAAAACAACTACGAAGGTTGAAACTCCGCGACATGTTATTATTGCATTTCAACAAGGTAAAAAAGAAAAGCTCATCACTGATATGAGTACATTCGACCACTGCAATCTCAGCAATTTGAGAGTATTTCTGAATTCCTAACGATATCCTTACAATGACTTGATCTTGAAGGCATTGATTTTCCAGTGAAATTGAAGGACGTTTCCAAATTTGAAAGAATGAACAATATATCTGTCAATGTGTTTGGAATGGATACTAAATTTATAGAAGGTAAAATGGTAATCAACATCGTGGGACCCTTAAATTTCACAACACAACGATCTGCAACACATGTGAATCTTCTACTGATAGCTGATTTTGATGGAAATAATCACTACTGCCTCATTACAGATTTATCGAGACTAGTGCCAATACAAAAATCTAAGCACAAAGGTCGTTTATATACTTGTGATGGTTGTCTTCAATTCCTTCCTACGATCGAGAAACTGACAACTCATCAAAAATATGATTGTAATCATTTGTGTGTGATACTCCCAAAGCCGGATATGATTAAAAACAAGTATGGCGAGGTTGTGCCAGGAAACATTCTTAAATTCACCAATTTTGAAAAACAAGTTCCTGTTCCTTTTGTGATATATGCCGATTTTGAGAGTTTGCTAAAACCTATTCACCACAGTGAACCATATGATGAGCACTCATTCACTTTAAAAGCATATGAACATGAACCATATTCATTTGGTTTATACGTGAAGTGTAATTTTGATGACAAATACTCGGAGTTCATACAATATCGTGGGTTGGATTGTGCTGAGGTTTTTATTAAAATGTTGGATGAGTTGGTTTTGAAGTTATATAACAAACACTTAAAACACGTCAAAGAAATGCTACCACTTTCAGAAGAAGAAGATAGAGAATTTCAGATTTCCACAAAATGTCATATTTGTGGTAAAATCTACAAACCTGAGGACATGAAAGTCCGGGACCACTGTCACTTGACGGGTGCATATCGCGCAAGCGCACATTCGACATGTAATTTGCAATATAAGCTGGTGAAATTCATTCCAGTTTTCTTCCACAATTTAACGAATTTTGATTGCCATCTATTCATAAAAAAACTGAGTTCGAATAAAGAAAATATTTCAGTGATCGCTCAAACCAAAGAGAAGTATATATCATTCTCCAAATCATATTTGGTTGAAAAATCTGAAAACCCAAAAATAAGAGATAAATACATTTCTCTGAGATTTGTTGACTCTTTCCGCTTCTTATCTAAATCTTTAGATAACCTGAGTAAAACACTGAAACCGTCTCAATGTCGGGAGGTTGGGAACTATTTTCAAGATGAGAAAAAATTCAATATGATAAGATTCAAAGGCATATTTCCTTATTCATATGTTGACTCATATGAAAAACTGGACCAGCCTACAATACCAACTCAATCGGATTTCTTCGACATTTTGAATGATAGAGAGATTTCTGAAGAAGATTATGATCGAGCTTGTGGAGTATGGCAGGAATTTGAATGTTCAACTCTGGGAGAATACTCTGATGTATACTTGAAATCAGATGTTCTGCTATTAGCAGACATCTTTGAAAATTTCAGGGATATCTGTTTGGAAAAATATAAACTTGATCCTGCCCACTACATAACAGCCCCTTCACTCAGTTGGGATGCTATGTTACGTTTAACTAAGGTTGAGCTTGAGCTCCTAACTGATAGAAATGGTCCACTTTTTCAAGAAAGGAATTCGTGGTGGAGTAAGCCAATGCAGTAAAAGAAAGGCTATAGCTAATAATCCATTTATATCATCCTATGATCCTTCTAGGCCAAATTCATATATTTTATATCTTGACGCAACAAACTTGTATGGAGCTGCTATGAGTGAATACCTGCCAAAGCGGGGTTTCAGATGGCTTGAGCAGTATGAGCTAGACAATTTTGACTGCTTTGAAATTGGGGACACATCATCGAAAAGATATATGTTGGAAGTTGATTTGGACTATCCGTCAAACTTACATGATGATCATAATGACCTCCCTTTATGTCCTGAGAATATTAAGCCTCCAGGAAGCAAGTACTCCAAATTGACCCCAAATTTAATGGCTAAGGAACGATACATCATACACTATAGGAATTTGAAACAGTGTTTGAAATATGGTTAGAAATTGAAGAGGATACATAGAGTTTTAGAATTTTCCCAGTCAGCATGGTTGAAGCAATATATTGATTTGAATACCAAACTGCGTAATTCAGCCAGGAATGAGTTTGAACGTGACCTCTTCAAGTTCATAATAAACTCGATATTTGGGAAAACCATGGAGAATGTGGACAAACGACAAGACATCAAACTGTGTAGTCACTGGAATAATATGCCAGGATCTGTAGGTGTTGAAGGACTGATAGCAAAACCTCATTTCAAATCGTGTACTGTGTTCGATGAGAATTTAGTAGCTGTTCAAATGGAGAAATTAACAGTAACCTACGACAAGCCTCTTTACGTAGGGTTTTCAATTTTGGATATTTCGAAAACTGTAATTTATGATTTTTATTATGGCTACATCAAGACAAAATACGGTGAGGATGCGAACCTCTGTTACACTGATACCGATTCATTGATTCTAGAGGTATTCACAGAAAATGTATATGATGATATGAAAGAAAACATAGAATACTTTGATACATCTAATTTCAAAATCGACAATATCCACATGATGCCTAAAACAGTGTCAGTGGTTGGTAAGATGAAAGATGAATTTTCCGGATCACCAGTAGAATGTTTATATGGTACTGGCGCCAAGGCATATTGCGTTAAAAGCACAGCAGTGATGAAAAAGGCGAAAGGAGTTTCTAAAAATGTAACACAGAACACACTTCAAATTTCAGATTATATTCGAATTGTCGAAAGAGGTGGCTGTATCTTACGCAAAATGTATGTTTTCACTTCTCATTTACATACCATTTACATACCATTTACACGGAGTTGAGAAACAAAATTGCGTTGTCATCTAGTGACGATAAAAGATTTGTTTTACCCAATAATATGGAAACATTAGCTTGGGGTCATCATAAATTGACTCCAAAAGATGGTGATACAATGTTGGATCTCCTCATTACAATGGCAGATAATTTAATAGATACTTAGCTCATTATATTTTCTGTTGAATATTTATGAAATAAAAGAATAATGTGAAAAAATTGTTTTATTGATATAATTATAATTCATTTAAAACTTTCATGCATAAATAACATTTAGATTGTGGCTATGGATAGCCACCCACATGAGAGTGCCATTCAGGGTGATTGAAATGAATATAACAAAGTAGTCGAATCTGGAGTTCAAATTTTGTTTGGACCATGTAAAAAGAAGTTATATCGGCTTGGCTTCACGAATTAAATATTCCAATGGAAAATGTTGTAGTTCATCTTTGGTGAATGCACACAGTTTTTTATCGTTTTTGTGTTCGTTTATGAGGTTCCTCTACATACACATTTCACACTCCATAATTTCTGAACTCTTTCCACTGATGAAATGAGGACAAGTACTGAAGAGCATACGGCTATGTAGTGAAGTAGTGATTCATCAAGCGCACACTCTGAATCATCTCTTGTATTAGCTGTTGTAGGGTAGGAGTGAAGCTTGACTCTGACTGTTTGATTGATGGAATATTTTTTTTTTTAATCAATAACTTATAATAAGTACTATTGGCTGGTATTGTAGTTTTTAGAGTTCGTTCATTATTGATTTCGAAAGGAATTATCCTCGCCCACTCAGAGGGGAGAGTTTCGTTCCATGTGCCATTACTGTCAAAAACATCTCCAACCTGATCGGATTGGTGTAAAAGGAGAACACCTTGCCAAATAGCTTGTAAAATTATAATACGCATGAACATGTTGGAAGCTTCATTCAAACTGAATGTGGGAGGTCATTTCTCATAGTAATATAAGAAAATTGGTAATGGGAAAACAAAAGCATGAATTTTTTTAATATCCTTTATTCAATATCCATATACATGAATCCTCGACAGTTGCCGGATTAGCCTCTTCTCATCATTGCCATTGTCAACCTGGACTGGTTCTCTTAGCCACCATTTGACTATGTCGCTCTCTCACTCTCCTTGAACTGTTTCTTCTCTGCTCCAGTTGCTCCAGCTGGTGGTGATCTTATGATATCCCTATCCAGGTTAGGGATATAGGTGGGATAGTTGTCACCGTCCCAATTTTCTTCGGAGCTCTGCCCTTGACTGACCCTCTTAGCTGCCGTTAGACTATGTCGCTCTCTCTCACTCTCCTTGAACTGCTTCTTTTTTGTTCCAGTTGCTCCAGCTGGTGGTGATCTTATGATATCCCTATCCAGGTTAGGGATATAGGTGGGATAGTTGTCACCGTCCCAATTTTCTTCGGAGCTCTGCCCTTGACTGACCCTCTTAGCTGCCATTAGACTATGTTGCTCTCTCTCACTCTCCTTGAACTGCTTCTTCTTTGCTACAGTTGCTCCAGCTGGTGGTGATCTTATGATATCCCTATTTTGGTTAGGGATATAGGTGGGATAGTTGTCACCGTCCCAATTTTCTTCGGAGCTCTGCCCTTGACTGACCCTCTTAGCTGCCATTAGACTATGTCGCTCTCTCTCACTCTCCTTGAACTGTTTCTTATGGGCACGAGTTGATCCAGCTGGTGGTGTTCTTATGATATCCCTATACAGGTTAGGGATATAGGTGGGGAAGTCATCATTGTCCCAATTTTCCATACTTCAGAAATTTTCGCTGACTGGTGAATTTAGTATTCTGCGGGGGTCGGTAATGTACCTGGCGTAAATCTTTAGGGGCCTAGTATCACAACAGTATACACAATAACCGATTCTAAGTTTTGCTCGGCTGAACCAATCACAATATTGTATAAAACGAATAACTACTCTTCTACACACACAACACAATTTTTTTTCACTTACTACAAGGTCATCTGCAGAAAAAGTTGACATTTCGATGCTACTATAACGATGTTTAATTCCTTATATATCCAAAACTAATTAGTGGAAAGGGCAAAAATACTCAGCATATCCAACTCTGAAATGAGTGGGGATATATTAAGTCAGCATATTCCAGGAAACGAACTGCTGACTCAATAACCTTGAGACATGTCGTTAAACCCATCTCAAATTCCTTTTGAACTGACTAAGCATGTTTTGTAATAAGAAACATCGTCAATAAGTTCCACGTGCGATCATTAACCTTGAAAGATGTCATGTAATCAGTAATGTGAACATCTAGATGTTGAAAATACTGAGTATGCAGATTATAGAAAATATTTTATAAGTATAGCAAGTGTCACTTGATTGCCACATCTGAAATTTCTACATTTTTGTATGCATCTCAGAACATTGTGTTTCGTATAATTTTTTTCTATCAACCATGGAAGTTGATGAGGTTGAGTTAGGGTTAGAATCAGACTGTGATGAAATAATATGTGATACGGAAGAACTTGATGATAAAATTGAAGTAACTAGAACTATTGGAAGTTTGGAATTCATAACATCAAGTGTTTACCAAAGTATGTGCATAAGTGAATACTACTTCACCACGATTTTGGACAAAGACAAAAAAAACGTGCATCGTATGTTTCTATGACTTTGCAGAGATAAACTCCAATGTGACATGTCAACAATTGTCAGTACACTACTCAGGAACGATGGATCATGTCCATGAGCGCTGTAGCTTCTGCGATTGCTGTGGAAGATCATTAGGGATAGTATTCCTAACAAGATTCTGTATGGTGTGTAATAATTATAATTTTCAATTTCCTGAATAAATTTTATTATGCACATATACAAATTATTTGAATTAATTGTTACCCCTGCCCCAGTAACAAAATTCTATGAAACTTTTCTAAATAAATTTCAAGTTCGTGAAAAAGTAAGATCATTTTCAAATCGTGTATACAATCAATGATAATTGTATACTTTGTTCTTTCAATCCTTACAATACACCATGAAAATGTATATTAACAACTCACGAACAAATATCTGTTACAATTTTCAACGAACAGATCCCAACCTCGTGTTCTAGCTAAATACGATTTGACGTATGAACACAGATTGAAGAAATGCACATACCCTATCTAACACATTGTGGAGTCTCCCACTTTGAGCTGGCCAAATGCACTGTCAAGCATAAAAACCATAGAGAGACATAGTTCTGTGAGAGAGACATAAAAATAAAGAAGAAGAAAATCTAAGGTTCCTCCGACGCTCCGACCTCCGTGCGACATGTGTGTGAACTTGGCCATGATTTCATGAATCAAATTCAAATGTTAGGTTATTGAACCATTTTTGAAAAATTACAAAATGAGTGTTTACTATTATCAAACCCCAAATGAGTGAATGTTTTTCTGAATGAATAATTAGAGTGGTGATGACATGTTTTCTGATATGTAATTTCAACAAAAAGTTATTCCTGTGAAAAAGTGAAAGTTCAATTGTTTTGTTATGCGTTACTTTCTGGGATTAATCATATAAATTATGGTGAGTGTTAATTTAATATAATATCTGATACACATTTTGATAGTGAATTAGGATTCCACACGATTGCAAATGAAACAAATTCTTAACTTGTTTTTCGAATTGTAAAACCTGTGGCTCACACTAAAATGTTATCACATCCTGAAGTGATGCTATTTCTACTGGTTTATTTTTTGAAAACAAATGCAAAAAAGATTTTTTATCATGAGAATAAATAATGAAACTCATAGATACTGTACTATTCAATTTATTATAAAATGTTTAAATAAGAAATATATATATATATATAAATGATAATTGGTATGAGTATAATAATAATAATAATAATAATAATAATAATAATAATAATAATAATAATAATAATAATAATAATAATAATAATAATAATAATAATAATAATAATAATAATAATAATAATAATAATAATAATAATAATAATAATAATAATAATAATAATAATAATAATAATAATAATAATAATAATAATAATAATAATAATAATAATAATAATAATAATAATAATAATAATAATAATAATAATAATAATAATAATAATAATAATAATAATAATAATAATAATAATAATAATAATAATAATAATAATAATAATAATAATAATAATAATAATAATAATAATAATAATAATAATAATAATAATAATAATAATAATAATAATAATAATAATAATAATAATAATAATAATAATAATAATAATAATAATAATAATAATAATAATAATAATAATAATAATAATAATAATAATAATAATAATAATAATAATAATAATAATAATAATCACCGAGTTGGGACCCGTTCAGCAAAAAGCTCACATAAAAGCTGCGGAGACAGAGGTTTTGCTACAGCTACATATGGATAAGCCAATGCATGGTGTCTTCTTTCATAACATCGAAGACCTTGGCTTATCCAAAAGCTTGACCTTTGCCTTCCTCAGGTCGAGTGAGCTAAAGTCGGAGACCGAGGGATTCATAATGGCCTGCCAGGATGGTGTCTTCAACACCCTTGTCTACCGTAGTCGCGTGATGGGTATAGACGTCCCTGACACCCGATGCAGGGCATGTCGTGGGGCACCTGAGACCGTAATGCATTTGCTATCAGCATGCCCATCTTATGCGGTCTCAGCCTATATCCACAGGCATAACGCGGCGCTACGAGTGTTGAACTACCACCTACGACACTCGTACGGTATAGACGAGACACCGGTGTTGCCTTATGCTCCGGGGGATATTGAGTCCGTAGTGGAGAATGAGAGATGCCGGATCTATTGGAACTACTCATTCCCCACCCTCAGGCAAATACAAGCCAATAAGCCTGATGTTGTCCTCCTCGACCACCAAAGTAGAACGATATTCGTCATGGAGTTTTCCGCTCCAGGCGAAATGAATATCGTTCGAAAAGAGGAGGAAAAACGGACTAAATATCGAGATCTTCTTTTTGAACTCCGCAGGTTATATCCGGACCATTCTGTCAAAATGGTGGTTCTGATTATAGGAGTCCTTGGTGGAATGATGGACACACTGCTCTCTAACTTGAAAATAATACCCGCTTGCCGTAATATGGCAGAAATCTTAGCAGCAAGAATGCAGAAGGCCGTTATACTTGGTTCGCTCCGTCTACTCAGGGCACACGATTCTCGGACCCAATAATTACTCACCCTACGGACGTAGGGAGTGGTTATTGGGGTTAACGACACCAGCGCGCCCTCCGGATGGGTCGGAGCACCGGAGACAGGGCCTGACTGGTACACTCCTAAGGAGAAAAAAAAAAACAATAATAATAATAATGATAATAATAATAATAAGGAGAACCTGCTCATCGATAGATGTATCACGCAGGACTCCGTGCAGTATAAGCGTAACCTTTCGATGGCCTGGATCAATTACCGCAAGGCATTTGATACAACATCGCATGAGTTAATCACGCATTTGCTCAGATGTCTTGAGGTACCCGATCAAATAGTGGGATGTATTGGACAACTGATGCCACTCTGGAGGACTCGCTTCACCATAAGATCTGGTAGAGACACAGTCCAAACAGAGCAGGTCATCATTAGAAGAGGCGTGTTTCAGGGAGACTCCCTCAGCCCTCTTCTCTTCTGCATCTCACTATTGCCATTGTCTGTTGTACTCAGGAATACCCGTGGGTACAACTGCGGCACCCCCAGCAACCGGAGGCATAAAGTCACCCATCTGTTCTACATGGATGACCTAAAATTATATGCCTCTGGAGGAAGGGACCTACATCAGTCCCTTAGGGTGGTGGAAGAGTACACGCATGCTATCGGAATGGAATTTGGGATCGACAAATGTGCCACGGTTCATCTTAAAAGAGGACGATGCGAGGAATACGGAGAGGATGTCCAGCTCGTAGACGGAAGCATCCTACATCATCTGGATGCCGGACAGACGTATACTTACCTAGGGGTGGAGCAACGCCACTCCCAAGAGGTATTCACAGTTAAGAACTCTCTCCGCGGCAAGTATCAGCATAAACTCCGACAGATCTGGTCATCAGAACTGTCGGGGAAGAACAAAGTTGCTGCAACCAATATGCTTGCCGTTCCGATCCTTCTTTACTCTTTCGAAGTAATGAAGTGGACTAAGGAAGAGCTGCGACAACTCGACGTTAAAACTCGCAAAATGATGCATCTCAATAGGAGCTTGCATCCTAAATCGTCCGTTCCACGGTTATACTTTTCCAGACAACGGGGAGGCCGTGGACTTTTGAGTTTGGAGTGTCTGCATAACAGAATGGTACTGGATGGGGCCTGTAAAGTCATCCGGAGTTCAGATCCCCTTCTCTGCATGGTCCGCGACCATGAAAAAGCAGGGATTGGAGCATTTCTTTTTGAGGCAGCAACCCGTGCGGCCGATGAACTCGGTCTCGTATTCAACACTGAACGGGCTAACCCAAACTCTGTCACCGAGTTGGGACCAAATCAGCAAAAAGCTCACATCAAAGCTGCGGAGACAGAGGTCCTGCTACAGCTACATATGGATAAGCCAATGCATGGTGTCTTCTTTCACAACATCGAAGACATTGGCTTATCCAAAAGCTTGACCATTGCCTTCCTCAGGTCGAGTGAGCTAAAGTCGGAGACCGAGGGATTCATAATGGCTTGCCAGGATGGTGTCTTCAACACCCTTGTCTACCGTAGTCGCGTGATGGGTATAGACGTCCCTGACACCCGATGCAGGGCATGTCGTGGGGCACCTGAGACCGTGATGCATCTGCTATCAGCATACCCATGTTATGCGGTCTCAGCCTATATCCACATGCATAACGCGGCTCTACGAGTGTTGTACTACCATCTACGACACTCATACGGTATAGACGAGACACCGGTGTTGCCTTATGTTCCGGGGGATATTGAGTCCGTGGTGGAGAATGAGAGGTGCCGAATCTATTGGAACTACTCATTCCCCACCCTCAGGCAAATACAAGCCAATAAGCCTAATGTTGTCCTCCTCGACCACCAAAGTAAAACGATATTCGTCGTGGAGTTTTCCGCTCCAGGCGAAATGAATATCGTTCGAAAAGAGGAGGAAAAACGGACTAAATATCGAGATCTTCTCTTTGAACTCCGCAGGTTGTATCCGGACCATTCTGTCAAAATGGTGGTTCTGATCATAGGAGTCCTTGGTGGAATGATGGACACACTGCTCTCCAATTTGAAGATAATAGCTGCTTGCCGTAATATGGAAGAAATCTTAGCAGCGCGAATGCAGAAGGCCGTTATCCTTGGTTCGCTCCGTCTACTCAGGGCACATGATTCTCGGACCCAATAGTCACTCACCCTACGGACGTAGGGAGTGGTTATTGGGGTTAACGACACCAGCGCGCCCTCCGGATGTATCGGAGCACCGGAGACAGGGCCTGACTGGTACATTCCTAACGGAAAAAAAAAATAATAATAATAATAATAATAATAATAATAATAATAATAATAATAATAATAATAATAATAATAATAATAATAATAATAATAATAATAATAATAATAATAATAATAATAATAATAATAATAATAATAATAATAATAATAATAATAATAATAATAATAATAATAGTAGGCAGGGGGGTCAACCAACACCTAAGGCCCTGGTGAGTAGCGACACCACCTACCCGAGCAAAGGATGCAAAATCGGACCGGCAGCTCATGCGCATCCGGGAGGGAAAAAGCAACTTTCCCTCCGGTGTCGGCCGTGGGTTTACTGGGTTAACCCCCCAGTAAACTCTACCACTCGGTTCCGAACGATCGAGGAAGAGGCCCCCACAACCGACCCCCTCGGATTAGGGGTCATAGGCAAGGTGGTGGGGCCAACGATGATTTGCCAAACGATGACGACCGCGATAACAACGGACGCTTTGAGTGGACGGACGAATTAAGGGACGGACTTCTGCATTGCTACGAGAGCAGTGAGCCCGCCCGGAGAGGATACATGGCGAGAATGCATGCTCTGTGGTGTGAGAGACACCCAGAGCATGCAGCGTTTTCCGCACAAAATCTCAGGGATTATGTATCCCATCTTCGGGCTCGAGGCTACGTTAGAGCTCCTCCTCAGCCAGTTATCGAAGTGGCAGATATGCCACGTGTCGGTTTGGCTGTGGAGGAGAATCGCATTGTTCCACTGATGGAGAATATCAGAACCCGCAGGGCGCTTCACAATATAAAGCCCCTGAAGCCGCAAGAACTGGCACGGGTGGATGCGGAGATTGGCGATGTTCTTCCAGAAGAGGCTGACATCTGGCAGATCAATTCTGTCGTGTACGACGCCGCTCATGCTCTATGCCAAACGGAGAGGAGGGACACCACCGCTCTGGTAGGGAGGCATGAACGACGTGTACACAAGATGGAAGCCAAGATCAAGTCGGCGAGACAACACGCGTCTCGTATCCAGTGTGTGGTGGACTTCGTGGCGGCCAATAGGCCTTTCACGCTCGCAGTGCGGCGAATTGCCGCAAAATTGAGACGAGCTCACCACACATTAAATCAAGGTGTGCTGTTCACCATCAAACAGCACTGCCTTGATAGGATACGAATGCTAGTGGCTGCAAAGAAGTCACTAGTGAGGCGGGCGAGAGGTATCGCGGAAAACATAAAGTTCCGCGATAAACCTTCTCGCTTATTCCAAGAGCCTCCACGTGTTGTCGATAACCCGCCGGCTGCAGATCGGGTGGAAACATTCTGGAAGAATATCTATGAGTATCCGCAACCACTCAACGTAGATACTCCAGCCCTAGCGCAGTTCGAAGCATTTTGCAGGAGGCTTCGGCAGCCTGAGCTCAATGATCTGCGCATTCCGATAACCACGGAAGAAGTACGAGGGGCCCTAAAAGGCTCTAAGAATTTCGCTGCTCCAGGCCCTGATGGGTTGAATAACTATTGGTGGAAAAAGTTTCCAACAACCCACCGCCATCTGGCCAGAGTTTTCAACTCATGGCTAGATGGGGAGCAGCAGATTCCGGAGTGGTTTGTCGAGGGGCGAACCGTGCTCATCCCCAAAAACGGAGATTTGTCTGATCCAAAGAATTACAGGCCGATAACATGCTTGAATGCGTGTTATAAGGTGTTTACGCGCATCTTATACACGCGCATTCTCTCCGCAGTTGATCCGGTGTATGAACGGATAAATGAGCAAAGAGGGTCAAAGAAAGGGGTCGCCGGGTGCAAGGAGAACCTGCTCATCGATAGATGTATCACGCAGGACTCCGTGCAGTATAAGCGTAACCTTTCGATGGCCTGGATCGATTACCGCAAGGCATTTGATACAACATCGCATGAGTTAATCATGCATTTGCTCAGATGCCTTGAGGTACCCGGTCAAATAGTGGGATGCATTGGACAACTGATGCCGCTCTGGAGGACTCGCTTCACCATAAGATCTGGTAGAGACATAGTCCAAACAGAGCAGGTCATCATTAGAAGAGGTGTGTTTCAGGGAGACTCCCTTAGCCCTCTTCTCTTCTGCATCTCACTATTGCCCTTGTCCGTTGCACTCAGGAATACCCGTGGGTACAACTGCGGCACCCCCAGCAACCGGAGGCATAATGTCACCCATCTATTTTACATGGATGACCTCAAATTGTATGCCTCTGGAGAAAGGGACCTACATCAGTCCCTTAAGGTGGTGGAAGAATATACGCATGCTATCGGTATGGAATTTGGGATCGACAAATGTGCCACGGTTCATCTCAAAAGAGGACGATGCGAGGAATATGGAGAGGATGTCCAGCTCGTAGACGGAAGCATCCTACATCATCTGGATGCCGGAGAGACTTATACCTACCTTGGGGTGGAACAACGCCGCTCCCAAGAGGTATTCGCAGTTAAAAACTCTCTCCGCGGCAAGTATCAGCATAAACTCCGACAGATCTGGTCATCAGAACTGTCGGGGAAGAACAAAGTTGCTGCAACTAATATGCTTGCCGTTCCGATCCTTCTTTACTCTTTCGGAGTGATAAAGTGGACTAAGGAAGAGCTGCGACAACTTGACGTTAAGACTCGCAAAATGATGCATCTCAATAGGAGCTTGCATCCTAAATCGTCCGTTCCACGGTTATACTTTCCCAGACAACGGGGAGGCCGTGGACTTTTGAGTTTGGAGTGTCTCCATAACAGAATGGTTCTGGATGGGGCCTGTAAAGTCATCAGGAGTTCAGATCCCCTTCTCTGTATGGTCCGCGACCATGAGAAAGCAGGGATTGGAGCATTCCTTTTTAAGGCAGCTACCCGTGCGGCCGATGAACTCGGTCTCGTTTTCGACACTGAACGGGCTAACCCAAACTCTGTCACCGAGTTGGGACCCGTTCAGCAAAAAGCTCACATAAAAGCTGCGGAGACAGAGGTCCTGCTACAGCTACATATGGATAAGCCAATACATGGTGTCTTCTTTCATAACATCGAAGACCTTGGCTTATCCGAAAGCTTGACCTTTGCCTTCCTCAGGTCGAGTGAGCTAAAGTCGGAGACCGAGGGATTCATAATGGCCTGCCAGGATGGTGTCTTCAACACCCTTGTCTACCGTAGTCGCGTGATGGGTATAGACGTCCCTGACACCCGATGCAGGGCATGTCGTGGGGCACCTGAGACCGTAATGCATTTGCTATCAGCATGCCCATCTTATGCGGTCTCAGCCTATATCCACAGGCATAACGCGGCGCTACGAGTGTTGTACTACCACCTACGACACTCGTACGGTATAGACGAGACACCGGTGTTGCCTTATGCTCCGGGGGATATTGAGTCCGTGGTGGAGAATGAGAGATGCCGAATCTATTGGAACTACTCATTCCCCACCCTCAGGCAAATACAAGCCAATAAGCCTGATGTTGTCCTCCTCGACCACCAAAGTAGAACGATATTCGTTATGGAGTTTTCCGCTCCAGGCGAAATGAATATCGTTCGAAAAGAGGAGGAAAAACGGACTAAATATCGAGATCTTCTCTTTGAACTCCGCAGGTTATATCCGGACCATTTTGTCAAAATGGTGGTTCTGATTATAGGAGTCCTTGGTGGAATGATGGACACACTGCTCTCTAACTTGAAAATAATACCCGCTTGCCGTAATATGGCAGAAATCTTAGCAGCAAGAATGCAGAAGGCCGTTATACTTGGTTCGCTCCGTCTACTCAGGGCACGCGATTCTCGGACCCAATAATTACTCACCCTACGGACGTAGGGAGTGGTTATTGGGGTTAACGACACCAGCGCGCCCTCCGGATGGGTCGGAGCACCGGAGACAGGGCCTGACTGGTACACTCCTAAGGAGAAAAAATAATAATAATAATAATAATAATAATAATAATAATAATAATGATAATAATAATAATAACAATAATAATAATAGTAATAATAATAATGATAATAATAATAATATATACAGGGTAAATGATTAAAAAACTAAAAATATATTTAATTATGTACAACAACTAGCATAAGCGGAATGTTCGACACTTGAAGAAAGATACTATTCAGATGTTTCCAAAGATGCCTGCACCTGCATCAATTGTCTGCTGTAGGTCAGCAACTTCTTTCTTCAAGTGTCGAACCTTTCGCTCATGCTTTTTTAACAGGATCAATGCCTCCGACAGCTTCTCTCTCATGAAACCCTCCACGACCTCGTTGAGTTCAGACAAATGTCTGTTCCCAACTTCCTCCAGGGTTTCATTGAGAGGTCCCACTGCTGCCGAATCATTGATTCCATCCTTTTGTGATTCACTCTCCGATGCTGCGTCTACTTCCCCTTCACATCTTTCCTCGGACTGCATTTCATCCGCTCCATTTCCGACAGGGCTCCCAACCTCACTTATATCCTCATATAAGGGGGTAGGTGTTGGATGGCTCGCCTGTGTTGGATGGCTCGCCTGTGTTGGATGTTGTGCTGTTGTTGAGTGTTCCGCTGGTGTTGTGTGGTATGCCGGTGTTGTGTGGTATGCCGGAGTTGAGTGGTGAATCGGCTTGAATGGCTTCCTTGGAGCATTGAATGGAAGCAGCTCTGAGAAAGACCCATCCAGTATTTGGATTTCACTTCCAATACTGGAAGCGGATGTGCTTCTCACTAATTTGAACCCCTCATGACTGGGCAGCTTTTTAAAGTGAGAAATTAACTTCAGCTGCTTTCCAGGGGTCTGTGCGCCTTTCGGCTTGCTGCATTTTTGTAAAACAGATTTCATTATAACTTTTGAAATTTTACTTCTTGCTTGACTGAGACACTAGCATCAATGGTTAATTACAAGTTTTCCATTGAATATTATCAACTTTCATGTAGAAATGTGGGTTGGGACATTTTTCGTTGAAGAATCCAATACCTGTTTCTAAAAGCACATTTTTACAGAACTCATGTTTTTCGACCAATAGAAATACTCCACCACTCCACCTAGATCAATAAATTAAGTCCTCCACTTCTTAATGGGAGGAGTCCATTCATATCTTCTTATGAAATATTGAAAGTATTGACTTTGCATTTTTAGCAAAAAATATTTCTCATGGGTTTTTGCATCATGGTGCAAATCATTCAACTTGTCATTTGATTGAATTCTGATATTACAATACTATAATGAAATAAGAGATGTATATCCTGGTATTTATGTGATTGATAAGCAGATTATTGATATATGTTACATTTGGAATAAAGCAATACATTCAACTTGTAATTTGAGGGAAATCTAATATTACCATCCTCCAAATGAAACAATATATGCATATCCTATGTAGAAGTCATTTGATAGAAATTATTATCTATAAATCATTTTCACTGATTGCACATTTGAATCATGGGAATGAATACTATGGATTTTTGCAACTAAACAATTATGTGTTGAATTATATTCCACATGACTGGAGCAATGAACTAATAAAAAATGTTCTATTCAAAACTTATGAAAATTATTCCTGGTGTCTTTTATCACCTAATCGTATACAGGGTGTGTCATGATTGCTAAGACACGTTTGGAAAACCGATGGTGTTGAAATAAAAAATATCTCTGGTACCATTTATCACCTAATCGTATACAGGGTGTGTCATGATTGCTGAGACATGTTTGGAAAACCGATGGTGTTGAAATAAAAAATATTTCTGATACCATTTATCACATAATCGTATACAGGGTGTGTCATGATTGCTGAAACACGTTTGGAAAACCGATGGTGTTGAAATAAAAATATTTCTGGTACCATTTATCACATAATCGTATACAGGGTGTGTCATGATTGCTGAGACACGTTTGGAAAACCGATGGTGTTGAAATAAAAAATATTTCTGGTACCATTTATCACCTAATCGTATACAGGGTATGTCATGATTGCTGAGACACGTTTGGAAAACCGATGGTGTTGAAGGAGTTTAGTTTTGGGAATGGATTTCATTGTGGGTGCTAAAATCTAATCAGATCTCAACTTTATCTCTTGAACTTATCAATTATATGACATAAAGTTGAAAATTTTCAATGGGACACCTTGTATAAGGAATTCTGATTTGTTTATACATGTTTATTCATACCGGGAATGTGGAATCATGTGCAATATGCTGATTAGTGCCTCCCGTAGCGCTCTCATTTGTATAGACCTTCCTCCCGTTGCATTCTCATGGACTTTCTGCTGACATGTGCCTCCCGTTGCACTCTCATTTGTATAGACCCTCCTCCCGTAGCATTCTCATTTGACATCTACTGATATTAAACTTTGAATTCAGGTATTTTTTTTTCTTCTCTTCTTGGTCACTCCTTTCCTATGGTCTTCTTATCCATTTTTTATTGCCTCCTCTGAGGGCTTGGTACTTTCTCCACATGCCCCTGTGGATGAGTAAATAATATCAAGAACTTGTCGATTTTATATTTAATATTTAATAGTAAAAAAATCAAAATGATAACAATTATTTAAATATACAACCAAATAGAATCATCGAATCTATAAAAGGCCAATGAAAAAACCAAATCAAAAAAGCTATTTTTTCAAATAGTCTACACAAAAAAATATAGATATTGAATATAGGTAGGGATATAAAAAAAACATGTACTCTCAGAAACTGAAATAAACAAAAAAAAACATTGAAAGAACCATATGATAAAGAGCAGTTATAGTTGAAAGAATTTGTGTAAGGCCAAATAGTGTTATGTGTGCGCACCATGAAGTTTGTGGTGAAACTTGACCATTGAATGAAGATGATATACTAGCAGTTATGCTACATTATATGAAAATCACCACTTAGCACCTTTGCTAATTTCAGGTTGCTGAAAGCTTTTTTCTGAATTCTGCAGCATATGCATTGAATGATATTGAATTCAAATATATTTTCACCAAATCATATACATAGCTGCCTCCCAGCTAGGATAATTCATTTATCTGAAAAAATATAATATAATGAAGCACATTATAAATCATGAGGATTAGAGTCTTGTTAGATGGTGAACTTACACTTGCTGTACAGAGTTAAAAATTTATTTTGTAATGAATCATAACCTATCAGCAATTTGGCCAACTTCAAATTTCCAAACACACTCTTCTTTTTAGCTCCATGCTAGCTGAATAATGAGGCGAAAGGAATTTGATATTGTCACATTCAGACATCTTCTAATGAAATCATAAGGTTCCAAACTAGTTTAGAAAGTTCGTCAACCTTAAAACCAGAAATAGGTCATATTTTCTAACGATCTATATTTTAATAAAAATGTTCAGTTTTCATAACTACCTGTATTACTCACAGTTCCGTTGAAGTTTATTTCGTTCTCTAAGTGCATCACCACAAGAATTAGGTGTTCATGTGTATATATGGAGAAGTTGACTGTTGAGAGATACAACTATCGATTCCCTTGTTTCCTTATTGTGTGTCAGTTGTTGAGGGACCTTCAGTTTCCAAATTTCATCAGGAGTTTGAGGAAAGATATGTTGCATTTCCTGAAAAACAATCAATAATGAGTTGAGCATTTAAAACAAAAATACTTTTTCAGAATTTTATGAGTTGAACAAAAATGGATCTTTTGTGCAATGTGCAACAACAGGACAGTTAATCACCACTTCGAATAGATGTGGTAGCTATGAATTCCTATTTTGCTCTTCTGTAACATTTCGTAAAAAATTTATTTCTGTTTTATTTTTCACTTTATCTTACTCAAACATACTCCACCTTGGATTCAAACGTCAATCAGTTTCAAAGCCTCTCAATCCCCCAGGAATTTGCAATCAGTTATTGTTACTTTAGCGAGACTTACCGTATTTATTAATATTTCTATGGACTTACCTGATAAATACTGCGAGTCAAAATGAGTATTGAATAGTCAACTAAATGAACGTGAAAACTGTAATAAATAAAGCACTTTCGAACACTATACGAAACGAATTTAATCCCAAACAATCAAAAATTGTCCTGTTTCTTTCTCTTGCAAATTGTTTATTATTGTTTTTGTTTTGTGCAACTGGCGTCAAGCGCCATTCTTCTTTGCTTGGTCATATCATATTTGTCATTGCCTGCATTACCGATTTCGGTAGTTATATACTAATTTGGATAGAATAACACAGTCTAACAGTATTTTGAATGGTCATTTATATTTCACATATATTTCATATGTTTCATGAAATTCCCTCTTTGAAATTACCATATTCATACATTAACTCATAACATTACACTTACACTTTGGTCCGAGCGAAGGATGTACAATGGACGTCCAATGGACATCCCTTTTTTAAACTGGATTTTCAGTCAATTTGGTCAAGAAATGGATTTCCATTGGATGTCCTCAAACGGATATCCATTGTACTAGCAGAAATGGACATCCAATGTATATCCATTTAACGTCCATGTCCACAAGGACCAATTATGGACATGAAATGGATATCCATAGGATATCCTGTGTTTACTGGGATCTACTGGTTTTCATTTCATGAGCAAAACAATAAACATGTACACGTTTTTTGTATTTAAATGTTTATAGCAAGTTAATAAATGACAGTTGCGAGACGAAAACAACAGAATATAACTACGGACTGTATTTAATGTGATGGCACAGTCGGTTTCCTACTAGCAATTTTGTTACGAAAAAATCCTCTATTGATAGACCTATTCGGATCAACTGATACATGTGTCAGTGGCCTCTAATTTACAATAATACACTTAGCCTCGGTGGATAAAGTAAACACTATTTCCTTCACGGAGAAAGCTCGGCCAAGTAAATTGTGTACTTGAAAAAAAGTCTATTGTGGGTATCAAAATTTCACCAACGGTGGGAATATGAGATACTCGTAGTTTCTGAAAGTGTGTTCCTACCGTTACTCATCAGAATACTTAGCGAATCAGAACATTTCATTTCCGATATTTCTAGGTGCACACTAAACTAATTGTAGGTATAATGATACCTACCACTACTGAATCGTTTATCTTAAACAACTTCACTTGGTGTTGGCCATCTCAATCGATCAAGTCGATTAGGTTAGTGATCAATTCACTCATGCTTAGTTAACTATTTCGGTTCGGGCACGTCCGGGTGTTTCCGCAAAATTTTTCTATTGCGAAAACGGCTTCACAAGCCACGGTGTCATTTCGTCACTTGATTCGTTTTACCCACATGTAGCGTCCTGTTATGAGTGTGATATTGTTGCCGGCATCATATTTATGCACAATATAATATGTTTGTAGTAATGGAATCCTTGTTAGTGTGTTATTTATGAATAGTTTTCCAGTGAATGTGGTAATTTTCAAATGTTTCTACTGTTAGTAGATGAAAATTGTGAGTACCTATGTGACAATCATACTTTTAACTGTTCAGAATCAGAATCTAATATGTCGAGGACTATTGTCAAAGATAGGAGAAAATCATACTTACTTGATAATAATAGATAGTCATTCGATTATTTCATATTTTCAAATGATTTAAAGTCAATTTTTCTATGATGCAATTTTCATACACTTACAGTACAAATTCTTGAAACTGCCCATAAACTAGAAAGCTACTCAGAGAAAACGATTCAAGTAATTAAATAATACACCACTGACAAAAGAACTACTGCTTTACTGGGTATTAAAAATAATTCCAAAGATAAGTCAAAAAGAAAGTAGAGGCTGAAAAATTATATATTGAGTTCACTTGGAGTTACTGATCAACGTACTAATGATAATGCACTTATATTCTACCTATAAGTGAACAATTCATTTGGCATTAGTAAAGTGGACAATAAATAAGGGTATCAATCTGAAATATATCAAAATAGGTTAGTAGTGGTGAGTGTTCATTTCCAGGAACACATTTTTTTGTGGTAATTAACTTGTTCATTTGTCCCTATAGTTACTATTCAAGTTTTTTACTTGTGGATATTCAAGTTTCACTAATGATTAGTGATTTTTTTCTCCGTGTTTCAGTGAGTGCCCATTGAAGATAATTCCTATGCACAAATAATCTCTTCCATGCTCCTCCCATTTGAGGAGCTTCGGGTGGAGTGAAACCGAACTTGATTTCTTTGGTAGTGGTGTATTCCGAAATTTTATCTCTATCAAGTTCTTTGATGACAGATCGCAATTCATCAGCAGCACCCCTGAGTTAGTCCCATTATCATAATATTGTCTTATTGTTGAAGTTAAATATACGGATAACCATGATAGCAGAATCAGCGGTCATGGAAGATGCAATTTCCAAATTAACTGCCCTAACAGACAAACAAGTGCACAGGACCCCCATCTTTTCTCTTTCCTCCTTCCAATAGTAACTAAATATAGGGTCCAAAATAATTTTTGCCAACATTTTCAAAAGCTCTGGTACAAGGACCTAATCCCTCATCTACCAGAGGAAGTTGGCTATTTTTTGGGGATCTAAGTGATACTTCATCAATTTTACACCTCTGACAGTTTTTAGCCATTGCCTTCAAAGCCGCCCCTCCATCAGTTACCCAAAATCTTTTTCGTGCATCACTCAGGACACTGTCTATCAATTCTATGGTGACCAAATTTATAGTGTTAAAACTGTATGATAATTTTAAGGACATAGTATAACATCAGGCTTTTTAGTAGATTCGTCCAAACTATTGGCCAGGTTAATCCTTTCTCCTAGAACCAACAGTCCATCTTCATTTATTTTCTTTCCAGTGGTTCATTATTCTTCAAGTTCAGAAGATCTTTTTCGAAACTTTTCTTTTGTGATCACCTTATCCAAACTATCTCTTTTTGGGTTCTGCTTCTGTCAGAGATGCTGGGAAGTTATTGTTTGATTCGTTATAGACAATATCTTTATTTTACATTAAACTCTAACATATATCTGACTTCCACATCATGGACGTCTAGGGTGATGTATACAGTTTTCATTGACTTTTTGTTATTTATTCTTCCACTTTATTATGGATCTCAACATATCTCAACATAGCAACATAGCTCAACGTAGCTCGAATCGAACGTTGCCACTTTTCAAATCTTTCCATATCTGGTAAAATTGGAAAATATTCGATTGTAATATTTCCAATAAATTATGTCCTCAATTCTAGATCGGTTTCTGAATTATAATGTTTCATGGTACTGTGGCGAGGCTGCGGGCGATGCCGGACCTGAACTCTCACGTGTAGCTAGCTACCAACCGCGGGAGACTGTCGATGCGCTTGCACCGAGAAGAATCTGGACGGTTTGGTGAGTCTGGGCGATTCGAAGGAAAATTCTGGAGCATTCAGAGAAGTCAACGTCGGATATAAAAAGAACTACGCAGCGGACAGTCGGACAGTCAGTGAAGTGAAAGTCGAATATAAATACTAGAGTGATTGTTATGTAAATTAGAGTACTGTGAATCATTGTATTTCGTTAAATAAATTATTTTAGCCAGTTAATTAGAGTATAAATCTACTACAGTGGTGATCAGAAGTGCGATTGTTATAGATAAAATACAGAGTGTTTGTGTATTTCGGACAATTATTTTCGCGTGTGAAATAGACAATAATAATAATAATAATAGACTGGTGGCCGTGGAATAGACTGTGTGAAATAGACAATAATAGTAGTAATAGGCTAGTGTCCGGGAAATAGACTGTGTGAGATAGACAATAATAATAATAATTGACTGGTGACCCGTGAAATAGACTGTGCGACATAGACTAAGACAAAATGTGTTCGAGGAAAGTTCGCCTGGTTGAATTGAAGGTTGCGGAATTGAAGCAAGAACTGGAGGAGAGGGAACTTGACACAAGTGGTAAAAAGGCCGTGCTTCAAACAAGACTTGCCGAGGGATTAGTTCAGGAGGGCGAGGACCCAGAAACATTTTTATTCGAAGTTTCTGGAATTGATTTGGGTTCCATAATGAATAAACTCGATGAAAATTCCAAATCAATGAAAGAAGAACTGCAACAAAATTCAAGAAACCTGGAAGAAAAACTTCAAGAAAATTCGAATAATTTGGAAGAAAATCTTCAAGAAAGACTTCTGGAAAATTCGAATAGTCTGAAAGAAGAATTTCAAGATAGTACGAGGAATTTGAGAGAAGAGATTCTAGAAAATTCGAAGGGTTTAAGGGAAGAGCTTCTAGAAAACTCGAAGAACATGAAAGAAGAACTTTGTGGCGTGGCGAATCGATTAGAAGAAAGAATGGGGACTGTTGAGACAGAGATGGAGAAAATCAAAGATGGAATTGAGCAAGAGATGGGGAAATTGAAGGAAACCATCAGTGATGAAATCAGAGGCGGCATCAAAGATGAAATTGAGGAAGAGATGGGAAAATTGAAGGAAACAATTAGTGACGAAATCAGAGGCGGAATCGAGGAAGAAATCAACAAATTGAAGGAGAAAATCAGTAAGTTGGAAAACCAGAATGATACTACCCACACCACAGATTCTGTCAACAGAAATTCAATGCTGGAACTGAGTTTGAACTTGGATGATGTACAAAAGGGTCTGAAAGATGTGAAGATCAGTTCGGAAACAGGAAAACTCTCTATGAAACCACCTCAGTTTGATGGGAAAACACCATGGGCAAACTACCGCCGACAATTTGAAGCTGCAGCAAAGGCGAATGGATGGAATGCAGGAGATAGAGCTGTGGCACTAACACTGGCGTTGCGTGGAGAAGCAATGAATATCTTACACACCCTCACGGCTCAAGAACAAGAGGACTACGAGCAGCTGATCAAACATCTAGAATTACGGTATGGACAGACTCATCTGGAACATGTATACCACTCACAGCTCAAAAACCGCTGCCAGAAGTCAAGCGAATCCCTACAGGAATTTGAAGCCGACATTGCACGCTTGGTTCGCCTTGCATACCCAGCTACTCCAGAAAAGGTAATGGAACGACTAGCAGTTCAGGCATTCTTAGATGGACTTCATGACCAGGAAACGAGACAAGCATTAACACTAGCTCGTCCAACACATCTCGTGGATGCACTGGCACGCGTTTTGGAATTTGAGGCGGCGAAGCAATCCTGCAGAAGCCAAAGTAAAGTCCGAGTTATTGAAGAAGACCCACAGGAGCCTGCTAACCTGGAAGCTGCCATAAGAAAGATCGTGAAAGAAATGTTGCCTGAGAGAAGACTAGTGAGATGCCGGAACTGTAGGAAACTTGGACACGTGCGTAGTCAATGTCCAACCCTCAAGAGGTCGAGACCAACGAAGGTTGTTGAGAAGGGGCAATCATCGGAATATACTCAGAAAGCCCCGGTGAACAACGTATATGTCGCTGTCCTCCAACGACAGAACAAAGGAGCCTTCGTAGACGGGTTCATCAACAACAAGCCTTGCGCAATGCTGCTGGATACTGGTGCGACTAGGACAATCCTTGGACCTGCTTTTATTAAAACACCAGAGAGAATGGAACCATCATCCTGGAAGCTACGCACAGCAACAGGAGAGCCGGCCACTGTACACGGTACTGTTAGTCAAGACAACAACCTTACAGCGGAACTGGAAAAATTGGTTACCATCTCTTCCAAGGGCATTAAACCAGCCCAACAGCCCAGATTGAGAGAATTAGTCAAGAAATACCAAGACATCTTCGATACCGGACAAGGAAAAGGGGGTCGAACGAATGTAGTCCAACGTAAAATTGATACTGGGGATGCCCGACGAATCCGACAATCAGCTAGAAGACTTCCTCTTGCCAAGAAAGAAGAGGCTGACAAAAAAGTCAGTGATATGGGGAAAGATGGAGTTATTGAACCATCCGACAGTCCATGGTCCTCTCCAGTCGTGCTGGTGAAGAAGAAAGACGGATCAACACGCTTTTGCGTAGATTATCGTCAACTGAACAACGTGACGAAGAAAGACAGTTACCCTCTTCCGAGAATAGACGACACCCTAGACACGTTGGCCGGCTCCACGATTTTCTCGACCCTTGATCTGAAGAGTGGATACTGGCAGGTAGAACTGGCTCGAGAAGATAGAGAAAAGACAGCCTTCACCATCGGCTCGGGACTGTGGCATTTCACCGTTTTGCCATTCGGACTTTGTAATGCTCCAGCAACATTCGAGAGATTGATGGAGACGGTTCTGAAAGGACTCTCATGGAGGACGTGTCTGGTATATCTCGATGACATTATTGTAGTTGGCAAATCGTTCGAAGACCACGTTAAAAACCTGGAGGAGGTATTCATGCGACTGAGAAACTCTGGATTGAAGCTGAGCCCCAAGAAATGCCACCTGTTCCAAAAAGAAGTACGTTACCTTGGCCATGTTGTCTCTGGGCGCGGAGTAGCAGTGGATGACGAGAAGATTAAAGCAGTGAAGGAGTGGCCTATCCCGAAAGATATACACCAACTACGTAGTTTCCTTGGTTTGTGCACATACTATCGCCGATATGTGCTGGGGTTTGCCAACATCGCTAAACCACTGACCAGGCTCACGGAAGGTCAAACAAAATTCCAATGGTCCGAAGAATGCCAAGACTCGTTCAAGACGCTGAAGAGGGCATTGATCAATGCACCGATTCTAAGTTATCCCCTTCCGAGTGGAAAATTCATTTTGGACACGGATGCCAGCAACGTGGGACTTGGAGCTGTCTTGTCCCAGATCCAGGATGGGCAAGAGAAGGTCATCGGATACTTCAGTAAAACTCTCAGTAAACCGGAGCGTAACTACTGTTTCACCAGACGAGAACTGTTGGCTGTTGTCAAGGGAGTAGAACACTTTTATAAATACGTGTACGAGAGAAGATTCCTGTTAAGAACCGACCACGCAGCCCTTAAGTGGCTTCTACAGTTCAAAAACCCCGAGGGCCAAGTAGCACGTTGGATCGAAAGACTCCAAGAATTCGACTTTGAGATCGAACATCGAGCAGGGAGTGGCCACAAGAACGCAGATGCTCTGTCAAGGAGACCATGCCCAGACGACTGCTCACACTGCCGACGAGCAGAAGAGAAGGAAGCAGCGATTTGTAGAACCACGGCAGTTGACAACAACTGGAATGACAACGAGGTCCAGAAAGACCAAGAAAGCGATCCAGATCTTGGTTTAGTCGTCAGCTGGAAAAAAAAGTAATCAAAGACCGACATGGCAGGAAATCGCAAGATATTCCCCAGCAGTCAAATCCTACTGGGCCCAATGGAATTCCCTTACCCTGGACAATGGGGTCCTGAAACGTGTATTGGAGTCCGAAAATGGTGGGGAAGACAGACGTCAGATAGTGGTGCCCAAGAACAGAAGGCAGGAAGTACTCCGAGAGATCCATGATGGAGTTGCTGGAGGACATCTGGGTGTGACGAAGACCCTGCAGAAAGTAAGGCAACGGTTTTACTGGGTCAATTGTCAAGTTGATGTCAATGACTGGTGCAGAAAGTGTGCTGTTTGCGCTGCCAGCAATGGACCTCGGACACGACCCAAGGCCCCGATGCGTCAGTATAACGTAGATAGTCCATTCGAAAGAATCGCCATTGACATCGCCGGCCCGTTCCCCGTATCAGATCACGGAAATAAATACATCCTTGTGGCAATGGACTATTTCAGCAAGTGGGCCGAAGCCTATGCCCTGCCCAACCAGGAAGCCATCACCGTCGCTGACGTCTTGGTGAAAGAGCTGATATGTCGATTCGGCGTTCCCTTGGAGCTGCACTCGGACCAAGGCAGAAATTTTGAATCCAATTTGTTCCAAGAAATGTGCCAGATGCTGAACATCCGAAAGACGAGAACCACAGCTCTACATTCACAGTCAGATGGAATAGTTGAGAGGATGAACAGGACTATCAATCGCCACTTGTCCAAGGTAGTCTCTGACCATCAAAAAGACTGGGACTAGTATCTCCATTTGTTCCTGATGGCCTACCGTTCCGCAGTACACGAGTCGACCGGCCAAACCCCTGCAAGTATCATAATGGGCCGAGAGCTGCGACTTCCCTGTGACCTAAAGTTTGGGATGCCACCAGGACAGGATACCGCGGGAGAGGACTACGTTAGCAAACTCCGGCAGCGAATGGAGGACATCCACGAACGAGTCCGTTTGAACATCCAGAGTGCCAGCGACCGAGTGAAAGCGACTTATGACATCAATGCCGATGCTGGAGGATTTCAGGTGGTGACCTAGTTTGGCTGTACAACCCGATGCGTCGCCGTGGCCTGTCACCAAAATTACGGAATTCATGGGAAGGTCCGTACAAGATCGTCAAGAGGATAAATGACCTGCTTTACCGAATCCATAAACCACCCAGAGGTAAACCCAGGGTCGTGCATTTCAACAGGTTGGCTCCTTACGCTGGGAACCATGACCAAGTCCGCACCCTCAGACCACCAGAGGATGCGATGACGTTCCAGAAATTCATGTCCTAATACTCAAATGGACAGAAAGTGTCACACGGGGTAACTCGAGAGGAGCCACGGGAACTTTTCAAAGTGCCAGTCGATTACGCCCTAGCACACTGCGTCGCAGAAGATCTTCGAATGTCCAGGGGCATCGCTGTAGTGTTCTCCAAGAAATTTGGTCAACTCCAAACACTACGGAAACAGAATCCAGAAATTGGAGGTGTGCTACAGCTGAAGAAGGGCCAGAGGAACATCTACTACCTGGTGACCAAGAAGCATTCTTAAGATAAACCGTCCTATGAAGATGTCTGGAGGAGCCTCGCCCAACTGAGAGATACGATGGTGGACCAGCATCTGGTGGACTTGGCAATCCCAAAATTATCCTGTGGTATTGATGGGCTGGATTGGAGAGTTATAAGAAGTATGTTGGAGACGATATTCCGATCCAGCGGCATCCAGATTTTGGTTTGCTGTAATCCTATTCCACGACCTAACATGAAGACTGTGGAGTGTTACTTCCATCGAACTTCACGGTGCAGATATGGGAAATCCTGCAAATATCGACACACTCCAAAAATGACATTTCGGGACGAAATATCTCTAAGAAGGGGGCAATGTGGCGAGGCTGCGGGCGATGCCGGACCTGAACTCTCACGTATAGCTAGCGACCAACCGCGGGAGACTGTCGATGCGCTTGCACCGAGAAGAATCTGGACGGTTTGGTGAGTCTGGGCGATTCGAAGGAAAATTCTGGAGCATTCAGAGAAGTCAACGTCGGATATAAAAAGAACTACGCAGCGGACAGTCGGACAGTCAGTGAAGTGAAAGTCGAATATAAATACTAGAGTGATTGTTATGTAAATTAGAGTACTGTGAATCATTGTATTTCGTTAAATAAATTATTTTAGCCAGTTAATTAGAGTATAAATCTACTACAGTACTTAAAAACTTGTTTATCTCTCCTGACCACTTCTCTTCTGAATATTTCAAGAATTCTGGACAATAGACCTTTTCATTAAAATGACAAATGAATAACTTTGTTTACCTGTCATTGATAGTTGACTTGAATTTACATGTAGAAGAAAACTCTCATTGGAAAATATTCGTGTACATTATTTCATTTAAGAATTGAAGGTTTTTGGTGGTATATAGTCCTCATTTTAGAAGTTCCAATGCTTTTTTATTTAATGTAGGAATATATTGTTTGCGAGCAAAGCTGATTTGCGGAAATAAGATTGATTTTTACACTTATGTGTATCTAACCTATAATGACCATTGAAATAAAAAATCTGCAAAAAATCTAAAATTTGTTTTTTTCGTTCCCCATCAGAGTTTTTCCCAGATTAGTGAATAGGTGGTACACAGTATCGTATTTGTAAGAGAATAGTTTAATTCTGCGATTAGTAATACACCTTGCATGGCAATGACCACTAAATGTTTGCGAACATCCAGTAGGTCTCAGTACAGTATCATTTATGAGGTATATTACACGCTCTGGACAATGTGGGGAAATACCCAAAAAAATCAGTGATTATTTAGTTTAAAATTATTGTGAGATCGTGTCTATAATTTTTTCTGTATTCTGAGTAATCAATCCATGTCGAAAGTTTCTCACGATACAGGTTATATTTATTTGCAAATTGTCTCCCATTATGTTTTTATTCGTTTTATACCTCTCCGTAGGTTTAGAAGTCAACCAAAAGAGGTATGCGATCTAAATCATTCATCCTCCAATAATACACAAAGCAACTATACATTACCACAAAGTTAGTCGAAAGCGTTTTCCAGATTGAATATGAAAAAATTGCACTTTCTTCATCATCCTGATACATAATCATGAAAATGGTAAATTGTACAGAGTAATCAGTCAGTTTCTGAGGCAAGCATAAGTGCAATGTTTTAATACCGAAAATAATTGATCGAAACGAATTGAAATTCTTCCATGTTAGAATTGCAATCATAATCTATAAAGATACCAGTGACTGTCAATGTAAATATTCATAGTTTGTTGGAGATGGGGTGTATTGTCCATTATACCAGTCAAAAGTTTGCAAATGAAAAAGTTAGTTCAAGTATTGATTGAATGTGACTTTCTGGATATTATCAACATTTCTTATCATGGTGTTATGACCTACCAGTCTGAAAACAATAAAGAATAACTAAAAACAAACTTTCACAGGTTTTCTTGATTATTATTCAGTTTTCATATAGTAAGTTGAAAACTCAAAAAAATCTGTCAAGCAACTTTGAAGAACTTCAATATGAAGGAAGGTCTGATGAAATATTGCTTAATTGAAAAATTATATCTGGGGAATTGGAATGAAACAAAGTTGTTGCTTTAAGATTATTGAGAAAAAACAATCTGATATTAGACTGGTGCCTATGATTTTTAAGAAAGAAAAAGTAACAGAGAAGGACCAGGTGGGAAATGTTGTTGAGGTCCAACTTCAAGGTAAAAAAATATGCAGTTTGGGGTTTGAAAACGGTTTTTTGCAATTTGCACAAAACGTGACCTCTTAACGGAAAATATTCAATGGCAAAGTTGTAAATCATAAGAAATTCGAAACCTTTTGTATCCAACATTTTTTGACATAACCTCAAATCATCCGTAAAAATGGTGAAAACCAGATTTATTCGGTATTTGATTTTTCTCGCGTTCAAATCATTTAATTTACATGAAAATTTGTAGGCATATGTCTTTTTTGGTGTCGAATGAGCATGATTTTTTCGCAATTCAGAAGACGACTAGTTTTTGAGTTAGGTACATTTTTCCCAACAAATACCCTTATCTTCCACGAACAATTGTTCTGGTGTTTTTTGTATTTCGAAAGTCTATAAGTGATCAATTTAATTATTCAAATGTCCACTTTCAAATGATCTATGTAACTTAGTGGTTTATTGATAATATTATTAAATTAATTTTGTAGTGTTATTATGTATTCCAATATTTCATTATGAATAATTCAATATATTTTTGTTATAAAAGTGAGGAAGAAATTCGAAAATAATTGAAAATATTCAAAAATTAATGATTCAGAGAGACTTTAAATTGAGAAAATATTTAAGCGGTTTAACGGTCAACAAACCAACTAGTTACATAGACCATTCTAAAGTAGACAACAATTGAAGTGGTCACTTGAAGACCTTCGAAATACAAAAAAGAATTTGTTCGTGGAAGAAAATGGTATTTATTTCGATAAGTGTAAATAACTCATTTGCGAAAAAATGACGCTCGGCCAAGTAAATTGTGTACTTGAAAAAAAGTCTATTGTGGGTATTAAAATTTCACCAACGGTGGGAATATGAGATACTCGTAGTTTCTGAAAGTGTGTTCCTACCGTTACTCATCAGAATACTTAGCGAATCAGAACATTTCATTTTCGATATTTCTAGGTGCACACTAAACTAATTGTAGGTATAATGATACCTACCACTACTGAATCGTTTATCTTAAACAACTCCACTTGGTGTTGGCCATCTCAATCGATCAAGTCGATTAGGTTAGTGATCAATTCACTCATGCTTAGTTAACTATTTCGGTTCGGGCACGTCCGGGTGTTTCCGCAAAATTTTTCTATTGCGAAAACGGCTTCACAAGCCACGGTGTCATTTCGTCACTTGATTCGTTTTACCCACATGTAGCGTCCTGTTATGAGTGTGATATTGTTGCCGGCATCATATTTATGCACAATATAATATGTTTGTAGTAATGGAATCCTTGTTAGTGTGTTATTTATGAATAGTTTTCCAGTGAATGTGGTAATTTTCAAATGTTTCTACTGTTAGTAGATGAAAATTGTGAGTACCTATGTGACAATCATACTTTTAACTGTTCAGAATCAGAATCTAATATGTCGAGGACTATTGTCAAAGATAGGAGAAAATCATACTTACTTGATAATAATAGATAGTCATTCGATTATTTCATATTTTCAAATGATTTAAAGTCAATTTTTCTATGATGCAATTTTCATACACTTACAGTACAAATTCTTGAAACTGCCCATAAACTAGAAAGCTACTCAGAGAAAACGATTCAAGTAATTAAATAATACACCACTGACAAAAGAACTACTGCTTTACTGGGTATTAAAAATAATTCCAAAGATAAGTCAAAAAGAAAGACGCTTAGTCGACACAAAAAGACATATATCTACAAATTTTCTTCTGAACTATATCATTTTGAGCAAGAAGAAATAAATAAATACTGAAAATTATTTTTTTGCCATTTTCACGGTTGATTTGAGGTTATGTCAAAAAGTGTTGAATGAATAAGTTTTGTATTTTTTTATTATCTCCAACTTTTTTTTAACATATTTCGCTTGGTGACATTTCGCCGAAAATCGCAAAAAATGTTTTCAACCCATAAACTGCATCCCTTTTTCACCGCTTTGAGTGTTTTCGTGATTTAATATATTTTTTCCCCAAAGTTGGATCCTCAACAACATTTTCCACCTGATCCTTGCTTGTTACTTTTTTTCTACAACTAGGTATTGAAAGTCGTTGAAAATATTGAGAAAATCATGATTCAGAGAGACTTGTCAGTATTTCTCAATTTTGAGCGATTTAACGATCAATAAACCACCAAGTTACATAGATCATTATTTAAAAGTTGACATTTCAACAATCGAAATGATCACTTATAGACTTTCGAAATACAAAAAAACACCAGAGCAATTGTTCGTGGAGGATAATGGTATTTTTTTCAGGAAAATCCGAAAATCTACAGCACACAATGCTCAATCGAGAGTTTGTACAAATTCATTCAAAATAACGATTCTTTATAGCAATCCGACATAATTTATATCTCCTATATTCAATACACGCCTTGTGTTACCAATTTTGATTACAAGTGAATTTTTCAATATTTTACAAAAAGTACAATACAAATAATATTAATAAAAGAAATGGGTAAATTTTGTAATCATACTCTATTGACCTAAGTTGAAGCAAAAGTCTACTATTGATCTCTTCCCCACTTCAAAAAATAAATATTACTGAAACTTATTTGAGTAGTTAATAAATTGCTACACAATTACAATTTCACATGCTATAAAGAAAATGCCAAAAGCTAGGTGGACCTGGCAGTCTTAAACTCTTAACAGCTTAACAAAATACATAATATTGAAATTCATGAGATTTTTCAGCCAAGCAAGTTGTGCTCTTGTACTACTACTTTTCAGGATAATTAGTTACGAGTATTATGATAGCAGATATATTCGTAAGATCGACTCAACTTCTTTCAGAGAAACAGAGTAAAATCATTTTCATTCATTCATTAATAAAATCACTCAATTATTTCTTGAATAATTTTTCATCAGAAGCATGAATCATCTGAATAACAGAAGTTATTCCCATTGAACAAGTATAAATAAATTATCTAAATAATGCTAATTGATAAACTTACTGGTGAAAACGTTAGTTATCAAAACTACATTTTCATCGTTTGTTTGAATGTATTAGACGATGTAGTAACTTGATTACTTATAATTCGGACGTCCATCATCTTAATGGTTGAAAGATTTCTATCTCTTTCAAAAATTTGGAAGAGATAGAAATCTTTCAACCATTAAAATGATGGACGTCCGAAATATAAGCTTCATTTTCATCATTCTTAAACATTCACAAATTGCGTTATTACCTCAAAAAATAAATATTGTTGTTGAAAGATAGACCCTCAAATATGATTATCTATAATGTAATGCCATAAAAATACAGAGTAATGCTCATTCAAGAATACCTGCATTGAATACCTGCAATGAAAAGGAAAATAGTATACAGCAAACTGCCCTCGAATGCTTTTGAACAAATATAATTTTGTTGGCATTTTCTAGGTACATTTTATTTAACAGTGAGAAACTGCAAGCATTTGTCCAACTGAAAATGGTGCTTTGCACACAATTTCTCATTCAATTGCATACTGTAACCAATATATAGATATATTGTTTTGAAAAATTTACATTTGAAACAAAAGTTGAGTTAGTAAAACCATGATAATAGTAACAATAAACGATTTTTCACACTACTAGGACTATTATTTCCACACCAAGAAATAATTTTCATGAGCTAGTCGTTGATATAACTCCAATTTTACTAATCAAAAACAAATGCGACTCTAGAATTTATTACATCATTCATTGTACAATAAGGAAAATATGCCCTGTTAATCGGAATATACTTCCAAGCATTCAAATGAAAGAACAAATGTTGGAAGTAATTATGCTCAATATATGAAAGCTTTATAAAAAAGGTAATTGTTAAACACGATTGATATTGGAAGATACCTATAGAAAACGCTATATGATTTTTGAGAATTTAATAAATTTTGTTTTTTTCAATATGTAATTAAAAATAAAATCTCACGTGAAAAAAAATAAATGAGGAGGTTATTCATGCTCGTCATTTCATTTATTCCTGGCGACGAATACAATCGTTAAAGACATAGCAACCAGTAAAGAATTATCACTTCAAAATAATAATTTGTTGCGTACAACTTTACTGAACTATTTCATCTAATATCTAAATAGGAACAAAATCGTTACAAGCAGAAAATTATAATATCGCTCCTGAGTTCTTATCAGCAAAGTGATAATGTATTATAGCTCTCCAGAAATGGTTATGCATTACAATTCATGTCTCATACATAAATGGTGGTTATATGAAAGAACAACCACGTTCAATAGCGCCCCCTCGATATAAAATGTATTTTATTGGATTTTTTATGAAAAATAAAGACACATATTATTAATATTATAAATATTTGTCATCAACAATTCAGTAGTTCAAGTTTCATGCATTTATTGAATATAAACTGTCTATACTCTTACTGAATAAATTGTATATTCCAGAGAGAAAAATATGGAGAAACTTATAATTTCCACTTCCATAAAATAATGTAACCATTGAAAATTGTAGAATGTGAATAGCTATAAAAACTACATTAGTAACATCAAAAAATACTCTTGTAATAAACAATATTCACACATTTATTATGTGCTTAGTAATATTTGTATACCTATACCAAACTAACCATTAACGTGGTTGATTTTCACTGAGCCAATGTTTTCCATAGGAAAAATCCCAGCAGTTTTTTCAGGTCTTTGATTTTGTTTCAAGAAATAAAAAAACAGGTACATCAACAATGTTTCAATAGACATGAATGAATATGATACATATCTGCATGAGCCTGACAATAAAATACAAGAGTTGAAATATGAGTATGGTCGGGAAGTTGATTCATTATTTTATTGCTTTTTATAAAAAATGCATACATTTTATATGTGAGAATTAAAATTTTTATGAAATGAAAAAAAAATCCCTGGGTTAATTTTTTTTCAACAGAATACAAATATAATGATGACTTTAGAGAAGAAAAATATTTTTCACACAAGAAATTGTGCAGGAAAAAACTCATCAAAAATTGTAATAAATAGGCATGAGAAATAGGTGTTGCATTCCGAAGGCAAGCAAATTGTCAGTCCTTGGAAGAATGGGAGTTATTCAACAATATTTTCAATACATATTTTCTTCTTTCAAAATTAGTTCTCGAAAATTAACTAAACAAGCAGTAACAAATACAACTAGGGATAATATTCCTCTCATACTAAGTGCCCAATTTCTTTTCAACAATCTAAAAGATTTCATTGTACCCACTACATGTTCTACCTATATTCTTTTTTTTGCAATTCATATTGTCTCAATTTCCTCCTCAGGTGTTGATTTACTGCGGCCTTTAATAAAAAATGGTGAAATATTTAATGACAATTTTTTTCTTATTGTCAGGTACTTCATGTCAAAACCTCTGTCAGCTAAAACTAAGTCACCTTCATCTAGTAAATCCATCAAATTTGAATCCTGTACCAATTCTTTATCCGATATGGAACCTTCGAACAAATCGCTAACAAAAGAAATAGCACCATTTGGAGTACAACCTATTAATACTTTAAATGTAGTATGAGCTTTGTAAGAAGAATAGAGATTGCTTTGGTGCTCAAAACTGCTAGGTACTTGACACTAAAATTCAGTGCAATCAATGATTACTCTAATATCTTTTGAATTCTGTTGGAAAATGTTGCTTTATCAAATCTTTAGATGGGAACATCATAAGCCAAAGCATATTAAATTTACAAAATATATGTTGTATCCAGCTGGTAAAAAGTTTGGTAACTAAGCCGGTTGAAAGGTTGAATCTATAATGTATGTCTTCAATCAATAAACCAGTTCTTAATCGGATCAAAACTATACTGAGTTCATCCAAAGAATTTGTTTTTTTTTTCTCGATGGTCTATTAACTTTCAAATTTTTACATCCCCAATTCCGTAAATTATGGATTTCAAAAATATAACCAATGAGAGAATGCTGGTAAAAGTAAGAGATGTATAAAACTTACATTTTTGATCACTCTGCTTCAGACTTTCCAAAAAGTTATTCATCATGTCTTCTCCAGCTCCATTCTTTTCCCGTTGTTCAATCCTCTTCCGCAACCCACATAGCACATGTACGTCTAATGTATGTCCAGTGGATGTCTAACATGGATCTCAAGGACGTATACTGGACCTCCAGTTACCTCCATAAATGTCCTTATAAGTCCACTAAATGTCCAGTTACACTTGATATAACATCCTATGTACGTACGCCGAGGATGTCCAATGGACGTCCATGGGATATACGAAAAAAGGACCCAGTTGACGTCCATTGGAAGTACAATATGGATCTTGAAATTTCACAGGTAAAAGTTTTTCAATAAAATAAGAATCTGGTAAAAACTCACTTGTTCTATTACTTATAACAATTTTCAATAGATATGACTATATTTCCATTAAAAAAAGGAGTTTTACTCTAAAATAAAAATCCACTCTTGTATTCAACAAAAAATTAAAAATCAAATATAAATGAAATATCAAACCATTAGTCAGAACAAAAACTGAGAACTTCCGAACTCTCATTTTACACATTCAACAACCAAAAAAAATACGTATCAAAACGCACATTTACAAATTATTAATGCACATTTCCAAATATAAAGTATCATGAACAAACAGAGCTAGACTAGTATAATTGTCCTTTCCTCTCATTTACCCTTCTGAGCCATTTGGAGATGGATTCTTCTGTCTTTTCTTGTTGTCACTATACTCTTGATTGTTCTGCAACTTCCTGTAAAATTCAGTTTAAATCAAAAAAATTCATTGAATCAGAAGTATTCATTCCAAACTGAATTGAACTATCCTGCATACCTGTCTGAACAATTTGTTTATGTGCAGCAGCAGCAGTCCATTCACCGCGGCTAATGGCCTATTGTGGCCATTATTACAGGTTTTTCTAACAATAATATAATATCTATTTCACCATTTATTGGTATATTCATTGAACCTAACCTATAACCTCTGTTCTTTTCTCACACTTTAATCTTCACCAAACTATTAACAATAACAAGTCACAAAACTCACAATACAACAACAATAACAGTTACAACAACCAACAATAATAGTAACAACAACAGTATAATAATATTTAATGGCGGACTAAGAAGCAAAACAAACGAAACATCAAATAGCATCACACCCATAAACGGCGAATGGGCAAAGTGATTTGTCACTTTTTATGGCGGGAAGTTCAAAATGACAGAGAGTCGCATGCAACGTACATATTATATGGTCCGGTATTCTACATTCAGTGAACAATCGTAATCGTCTAATTATGAAAATTTCCAATAACACAATTTTGTTCATACAAAGGACGTTCAAAAACGTAGCTTATTGAACGTACAGATCATGTTCAGGGTTCTACATTCCGAGTACATCCGAAAACGTACAATTAAAGACATTTCAAGTTGACCAGGTGCTGTCCGTCCAATGTACGTACAATAATGGACGTACTTATGTGGTCCAGTATTTTACATTCGGTGTACATCCGTAAACGTACAATTATGGAACTTTCCATTTGATCCAGTTCTGTTCATCCAATGGACGTACAAAAACGTAAAATATTGAACTTACAGATGAAGTCCAATATTGAACATTTGAGATATACATCCAAATACGTACAGTTTATCAGGTTGATCCAGTAGTGTTCGTCCAATGGACGTACATATCCGTATAATAAGTAATATTTCGATTATTGGTCCATTATTGTACATTCATTGGACATCCAAAATTGTTCTCCAGTTGATGTTTCGTGTTGGTCCAATATTTTACGTCCATTGAACATCCATAAGACGTACTATACGCAATGTACAAAGCACATCCAGAATATAACGTCCATTGGACATCCTTATAGAGTCCCTGGACGTTTGGATCAATCTTGGACACAAAATGGACGTCTACTGGATGTCGTGTGCTATATGGGAACATGGAATTTTCTTCTTTCAGCCTATTTTGAAAAAATATACAACAATATTATCTAAGTAATCAATACGAAATATTACATTTTTCATAAGCCTTCAACAAACCCTAATGAAACATTGGAGTTATAACTTTCCATAACTTTTCCATAAAAAAGCGAGATATAACATAAAAAATCAATGAGAGTGTGGAAGGATTACCTACTTTGCTTCATTTATCAAACTGTATCATCTTCATAAACAAATATTTTCAATTTTTCGAGGACTTGTGATATTCTGAATCTGTCTACCAAAAAATCAAAATTGATCAAAACATTTTCTTTATGAAGGAAATAGAATTTGGCAAATGGAATAGTTCATCAATGTTGACTAATAATTTTCCTTTTACTCCTGCATAGATTTTTTTGAGGACACGAAAAAAATGCATCACTCCAAATATGCTTTAAAACACAACGTATGTACAGGGTGTAATTTAAATGATGCCATTAATTTCAGGTGGTGATTCCTTGTCACATTTTATAAATAAAAGTTCATATAAAGTCCTAACTTGCTTTGTTTTCAAGTGTCAAAGTTTTAATCAAAAATCGCTTAATTATTAATTACTCAAAAGTCTTTTCGCTCATTCTCATGAAACCTGGTCTGTATATTGGCAGTTACAAGGGGCAGTTACAAGAGGGGAGGTTATATCTCAAATTATAAGCAGCGAAGGGTCGCCTGATTGATAAATATGGTAAAAATCATTGTACGTCACTGTTTTTTAACAAATTAAACATTTAAAAATACAACTCTCTTATAATGCCATGAATTTGAAATAGCAACACTTTATCAATTGATAGATTTCCTTAATTAATTTATTTTTACCTGATTTCGTCGTTGATGGAATGGTTGTTTGTTGTGTTCCTGGGCCCATTATTGTCAACTGTTTCTATCAAAACTTAACAATACATTTGTGCATAAAATTAAAAGGAATTTCAAAGAAATATGGAGTAACTGAAAAAAAGATCATTCACACAACTTTCTGAATTTTGATAGTGCGTGAGCACCATTGCTACGCCAATGACTTAAAATTCACAGCATTATAAGGAAGCTGTATTTTCAATTATTTTTTCTGAAAAAAATATGAAACTTAGGGAAAAACAGTGGCATACAATGATTTTTATTATAAATATTTATCAGGTAACCATCTGTCACTTATAATTTGAAATATAACTTCATGAAAAGAAACCCCGTTTTACTGCTAATAACTACACAAGGTTTCATCAAAATCGTCAAAAAGACTTTTGAGTAATTGATGAAATGTCTATTTTAAATGACACTTTGACACCTCGGATCTCGGAAACGAAGCAATTTAGGACACACGTTTATATAAAATTTTCTTCATAAAATATGACAAGGAATCATCACCCCGAAATTAATGAAATCATTTAAATTACACCCTGTATAAATGAACCCAGAAAATATTTTTGGAGTAAAATTTCAATTGCAGCCGTTCCCATTCGTTTCTGAAAATCAGCAAATTTCAAAACAACTAATATTGGCGCTCTTTGTGATGTCATCTCCCGAGTCCAATCAGCCAAAGGGCGGGGTTGATAGTGACGTGAAACGGCAATGCTGTTGGTTAAAACAATTAACAAAAAAAAAATGCCAACAGAGTTTTCTCAAACTGGAGAATCCATTTAAATTATTTTTAAAGTTTTGTGTTCTGTACTGTACTGAAAAATTAGCTACTATTGATTTGAGGAACATTATTTACCTTAAATGTTTTCAATTATTCTTTCCATATAAATGTTGTTTGAGAATATGCTTCCTTACTCTTCGGTTGTTTGCTAGAAATATAAGTATATTTATATTTTATCGAAAATTATTCTCATTTCTGATTCACTCTCTTACCTCTCTTCATCTGTCACTGAATGAAGTAAAATGAAACTTTCTGATGCTGTCAGGGCTGATGATGAAATTTGGGATGAAGGTACTGACCAAGCTCTCAAATTCATGCAACGCCTACAAATGAAATCATAAATTTGAATATCAGAACATATGAGGTGGAATCAACATATAGAAATTTGGTGTGAATACAAGAGTGAACATCTAAAAATAGAAACATAGTGAGTTTGGGAATAATGAAATGAAAAAGGCTATCAACAAGACACATTAAGCCTTTTTTTCCTGAGTAGTCATCTTTCTTGTTAGGATTAGATGCACAGTAGGAGATTTGAGCCGGTTCTGGGCCTCCTCCCACCACTATGACGTCATCAGTGACCTTGACCTTGACCTTGACCTTGACCTTGACCTTGATCTTGACCTTGACCTTGACCTTGACCTTGACCTTGACCTTGACCTTGACCTTGACCTTGACCTTGACCTTGACCTTGACCTTGACCTTGACCTTGACCTTGACCTTGACCTTGACCTTGACCTTGACCTTGTTCTTGATACATATTGTTGGGAGAGATGTTCAGGGTTTGTATTTGACCTTGAGATTTTTTTTTAATTTTCATACACGGACAACTACTTTTTCCAAGTACGTATATCTCTACCTGCATGTCTCTGCTACTGTGTATGATCCTTATGTGTAGAGTACACATAGAACTATATACCAAAGTATAGAGACGGTACACGTCCGCACACCATGGAGATCCAGCCAGATATGTAACCTGTGGTTCCTCTCTCGTGATGTTTACCAGGCGATGGTAGTGGGGGAAGAGGTCGCGTGACGTCAGTGCTAACCGCACGACGATCCACTGATGTGTGTCAGATACTCGCTCTCGACACGGTGGGTCCGCTGACGTCACACACCCATACAGTGTGGTGATGTAGCGACTACTATTTACTCTCCGTCCTCTATCGATGCGATGCAAACTCGCGCATGGTGGGGTCTTTGCAACACACACGCGGTGCATAAGTCTGTGGTGGGGGTGGTTCACTATCTATTATGAAAGAAGTGGGTATGGTGATATGAAATCAGAAGTTGTATACCTAGCAGTCGAGTAGTTAGCAAGAGAAGAGAAGTTGTTCCGTTCCTGCACTTCATCTTCATGTGTGACTTTCGTGTGTAGTCACTATAAACTGTCTAGTTTGTAAGAGTACATGGGAAAACCATGTGTCTTTTACCGATATTTCCCTTACTTGTGAAACTATTGAAAATTGATTATCAACAAATGTAGGCTTTATTTTACCACTCTTTTAACGTTTCGAGTGGTGGTGGCGATGGGCTCTACTGTGTGGCAATGACCTTGAGATGTCCTTGAGATTACTTTGTAATTTGGTGGTTGTTTGACCTTGATGTAGATTTTTTGTAGTGTTCTGGGTTTGAGTTTGACCTTGGCGTGACATTGGGATTTGTTCATACACGGTTATGATGACGAGGCATGTTTCGAATACCTCCAAGTGTTGCCACTACTTATGACCTGTGTACTGTAATTGTGATGGAGTACTTGAGTACTTATTACCTTCATGTCTTGCAACTGTGTACGATCATATGTACTCCAGACTTGCTACTGCGTATGACTTTCATGTGTACACACAAGTGAACATGAAAATCTGAAGTAGCAAATTCGAGAATGCACACGTCTGCACACCACGGAGCTCCCGTCAGATATGCAAACTCTGAACTGTTCACGCTCAGCCCTCTCTGTATCGATGCGGTGTTGGTGCGAACTGGACATAAAACCGGTTCTGGATCTCCTTCCAACACCATCAGTGACCTTGAAAAATCGTCTTGGTACATAGGTACCTGTGTGCGGGTCTATGACCTTAGCATACCAATGACAGGGTTTTGAAGTTTTGTGTTTGACCTTGATGTATAGTGTTGGTTCAGGCTCAGGGTTAGTGTGTCGACCTTGTGATGTCATTGTGATGACTTGGAATTTTTTTCATACTCGGTCAAGTACTTTTTCCAAGTACATATATTTTTTTCACCAACATGTCTTGCATATCCTTCATGTTTACTTACTCTGCTATTGTGTATGATTCTTATATGTGAAGTACAAATATAAAATATATACTGAAGTTTAGTTCTGGTACCTCACGTCTGCACAGCACGGAGATCCAGTCAGACATGTGAACTCTGATTCCTCTTCCGTGATGTATGGCTTGCGATGGTGGTGGGGGGAGAGGTCGCGTGACGTCAGCGCTATGCGCACTACGATCCACTGGTGTCAGGCCCTCGCTCTCGACATGGTGGGGTGGGTCCGCTGACGTCACACACCCATATGCTGCGATGCAGCGACCACTATTTACTCTCCGTCCCCGATCAATGCAGTGCAAAATCACGCATGGTGGGGGCTTTAGATCGAACACGCGGTGCATAAGTCGGTGGTGGGGGTGGTTCACTATCTATTATAAAAGAAGTGGGTAGGTGAAATGATATCAGATGTTTTATACCTAGCAGTCGAGCGGTTACTATTGTTTTCATTGGGGTAATTTTTTACATTCTAGTTAAAACTGACTGTTTTAACTAGAACTTGAAGCAATATTTGAGTGAAACATAATTTTGTACCAGGATAAATATTAATTTTCCACTGGTTTTGTATAAAGATGTCGTTTATCGTCATTGAATGATAGGGCTACCTTATTCCTTATTTCAGTGAACTTATCATGCGAGTAGCTTCTAAACGAATTCGTCTTCAATCGTTTAGTTGTTATTTGATCAAATTATTTGCGTTTGCAGTTGATTTACTCCATTACGAGCGTACCGTTGATGTAAATTTCCAAAATATGTGTCAAAATTATGCACAAGTTGAAATCTCAAATTTTACAATGAAAAACGTCTGCATTCGAGAAGAATACAATGAAATTCATTACATGTTTGCTTGGACATATGCCTACAATAAATCACGAAGTAAATTTTGGAAGTATTGATCAAAGTCGCTTCAAGCGGTGTTTTGAAGAAGCTGAGAAGATATTGGCACCTAATCTGATTGAAGAGCATAGGAGAAATATTTATAAATCAAGATTATTCAACTGGAATCTTGATGATGAGAAAAACTGACGATTTATTTCTTATTGTTGCATTTCTACCAGTAAAAGTATGCCTTATTCGATTTTTTCTTCCAAAATCCTGCTACGTGTTGATTATATTATTTTTTGTGGAAAACTTTTCATCACATTTTCTCATTTTGTAGGTGCATTTTACGGGAAATTTCAGACATTTCTTATGTAATGGTTTCCCCAAACCAACGCGGAACGCGGGACGAGAGCAGGAACTGGATGAACGCGAGACTAAATTCGATAGTAGGATATATAAAAATGCATACCAGTGCGATTATTCGTATTCCTAAATGCAGGCAAACAGCGAAATATATTTGGTTTGCTCCGTGCACTGTTTTTCTAGCAATTCGCACAGGTCCCATTTTCCATTCCCGCTCCCGCGTCACGCTTTGGTTTGAGAAAACCTTTACACTTGTTTCTTTGTCACGTACGTTATTTTATATACTACGTATGTCATTTTATGCCCCACGTACGTCATTTTATGCCTAACATCAAATTTTTATGGAATGCGGTTTGGTAGCGGTCGTACGTTTGAGATGTTCAAGGCCGAATTCATAGTGTCCCAAAGAAGTTTTTAACCCTTCCTTTCATCACAATATAGCGGAAATGAAGACTTGCGTGAAAACTTGTGTAAAGTTGGAAATAGAGTTGCTCCGCGGATGTCTCCATTGCCCAATAAAGGAATGTTTGCTACATATTATGAATATACTCATCGTGGCAATAAACGTAAGAATCACACGAAATCAATTGACAGAAATTGAAGAACGTGATCAAATCATGCAAAAGTACCGCGATAATCTGATGTCAACAAAAACTACAAGACCGTTCTCCAATAAGCGTTATAGTTGGTTGAAGGATGCTAATAATTTTTATAGATGAAATGTCCAAATCCTATCAGTTTGTGGTTGGAAATTCGTGAATTATATTCAAATATTTGCTATAAATTTTGATTCGTCGTCAGTGCAACACCGTTTCAGTGAAATGATCTGTCATATTAATTTGATGACATCATTCAGAAGCATCAACATTATGACCGAAGGTCATAAAACATAACCCCAATGTCGTGTGTCAGAACTGGCTCTGATTCACTACTTTTTCAAACGTCCAGCACCGGTTATTATCTACTACTGATTCAAAATAAACTAAACTCGTAGAGTGCACCCAAAGGCGTTGCCTGTGCGGGTGAACGACGACTATTATTATCATTTGCTGTGGTGCTCCGGAGCGACTTAGTGATTTTTGTTGGCATATTCACGTTTCAGCTATAGGTAAACCTGAAAAACCTACAGCACCACCCCGAGTGGTCATTGCGCACTCCAATTAAGCGCCAGACTTCGGGATTGGCATCTAGGTAACTCACATCATCTAACGATTACTATGAAACTCCAAGGAAAATTTGAAAAATTCTCTCGAACGCAGGCAGAAGTTTACAACGGCATACTCTATCCGTTGCAGGACCGACCACCTTAAATATGAATATGAATTGCCGTAAGACGTGTTTATTTTATAGATATAGAGTATGATAGTCGAATAAAACATAAAATAAATTAGGAAAACACAAGAGCAGTTGAATATAATGTCTTTATTGAAGTTCAACTCATGTTTAAAAAAAAAATTGTTGTTTAAAATTGTTTTTTCCGTTAACCAGCTGTCGTCCCCTTACGAACGGTAGCACTCAGAAGTTGAAACTTGTGCGAGCCAAGGATTAACGAGGTCTTACCTTTTTACGTGCGATTCCTAGCACTTTCTCGGGCCATCAGAAAAAGTTCTGCAGTCGCTAGGGTTTGAACCTTTGACTTGCAGCCAGAGTGCTATTGAAACAATGTCGCTTTAACCACTCGGCTACCTGGCCCCGTGTGTCATTTGTGTGTTGGAAAAATATGTTGTATGGCGACTATTAAACCAAGCTAAAGAGGTTTTTTCCTCCACAAAATAAAGGACGCAAGTGGTCTATACTGATTTTTTGAGATGGCTCGTTAATGAAAACCTTGGTTTTCGCCCCAGCAAAATCGCTTTGTGGAATTTTTTAAAAAAGAAATGGTGAAAAAAATAACAACTTTTTTGTTTTTTTGGATTATTCAAGAAATCGTTTTACAGTCGAGATAACTTTTGTAGAGAATTATAAAACCCATAAAACAGTTATTTATACGACCAGATCGGTGCATTTTCCACTGAGAAATTCCAAGAAAACCTCGAAAAAATGCCATAACTCAATTTTTTTATTTTTATAAATCTGTAGCGGGACAAACAATATTTCGGAAACTGATAGATAATAACATGTGGTTCAACTGTGTGGAAGATGTTTTCTGTCCGATGCGTAGTTTTTACACAATCGCGTTATAAACAATTTAAGGGCAAATCTTTCTAAATGCTCCGATTTAAGGGAAATAGTCGTATTCAAATTCTGTATACGGCATCTGAAAGTAGAGGTCAATATCTACAATTTCTATATTTTCACCTGAGAGGTGGGAAATGTGTTGAAAATGTCCCTGAAAGTTACCCTAAATGCTTCAAAGTGCACCCGAAGTCGGCAGAACTCAACTCGAGTTGAGTTCGGGCGACTTCGGGTGACTTCGGACGGAATTTGAAGCGTTTCGATCAACTTTCAGTGACATTTTCAACACATCAAATATTATTCATGGAATCGTTTTACAGTCAATGGAACTTTTGTAGAGATTTATAAAACCTACAAAATGGATTATCATAGTCCGAATCGGTGCATTTTTCACTGAGAAATCAAGGAAAACCTCGAAAAAAAAGATCATTCTCCAATTTTTCTTCATTTTTATAAATCTGAAGCGGGACAAACAATATTGCGGAAACTGATAGATAATAATATGTGGTTCAACTGTGCGGAAGATGTTTTCTGTCCGATGTGTAGTTTTTGTACAATCGCGTTATAAAAAATTTGAGGGCAAATCTTTATGAATGCGTGGATTTAAGGAAAATCGTCGTATTGAAATTCTGTATAAGGCATCTGGAAGTAGAGGTCAATATCTACAATTTGTATATTTTAAATTTCCACCTGAGAGGTGGGAAATGTGTTGAAAATGTCACTGGAAGTTACTCTTAATGCTTCAAAGTGCACCCGAAGTCGCCAGAACTCAACTCAAGTTGAGTTTGGACGACTTCAGGTGAGTTCGAACGTACTTTGAAGCGTTTTTATCAACTTTAAGTGACATTTTCAACACATTTCCCACTCTGTACAGTTGAACCACATATTATTATTTATCAGTTTCCGTAATATTGTTTGTCCAGCTCCAGATTTATAAAAATTATGAATTTTAGAAAAAAAGTCTTCTTTTCGAGGATTCTCCGAATTTTCTCAGTGAAAAATGCACCGATCTGGTCGTATAAAAAACAATTTGTGGCTTTTATAATCCTCTACAAAAGTTCTATTGGCTGTAAATCGATTCCTCCAGTACTTTTTTTGAGATATTAGCAAAAAAGTTTTCATTCTTTTCACATTTTCTTGTTCAAAAAATTCCACAAAGCGATTTTGCTGGGACGAAATCCGGGGTTTTCATTTACGAACTATCTTATAAAAAGTAGTATAGGCCGTTTGCGTCTTTTATTTTGTGTGGAAAGAGCCTCTTGTTTTTAGCTAGAGCTTGGCCTATATAACTATACGGGAAAAACGTGAAATATAGTTTTTTATTGTCCAAAGATTGCCCAAAGGATTCTCAGAGAATTTCCAAAGTGTGATAAATGGGTTAGGTTCTATTTCAAAGAATTTCCAAAATGTGATAAATGATTTAGACAATTTTCAGTGAACTTTTATTAGGAAAAGCAATTGCATCACTACAACATCATTTTATCCCCATTTTAGTTTATTTTTTTTAAATATTTTTGCTTTTTTCTATGAGTTTACCTCAAAGTTTTTTTAGAATAATGCATCATCCAAATGTCTACACGAATGAGACGTGAAAAAGCATATGAAAAATTCTTAACTATTCTACTTCAAATCAACTATTTACAATCTACTTATAAGTGCCTATAAAGGTAGAATTCAAATATTGATTGTATTTTCTGAAAAAAGATAAGTTGAAATCTAAATATATGCATACAATATATATGGATTATCCAGTCTGGTATCTGATTTGCAAGCGAAAAATCTCACAGGCCATGTCTTTGAATATGATAATTTTTCATGAAATGTTTCAAAAATGTACAGGGAGTGTGTGGAAAAAACACTTCAAAAAATTATTCCAGAAATATATTTTATAATAGATAAATAGAAAAAATACAAAATAAAATATTACTTATATCAACAAATCACTCTTTATCGCTCTCAAAAGCCTTATCAAGGTCTTCCTGCCATTGTTTATGTACAATTCTGATTTCTTCGTATTCATTCACGGATTGTTGAAGCTCCATTTCAGCTTGTTGAAGGCATTCAGTGGTAGGAATATGATTCAATTCAATCTCCTTTTGCAAATTCTCGGACTCCTTTTGCAACTCGGAGATTTTCAACTCTAAACAAACTATTTTGTCATGGATTTTATTTTTTTCAATAATTTTTCCACGGATACAAGTATCCATTTCTTCGTAACGATGAACTGATAGTTTGGCATCAATAATCCTTTGTTTGCTTAATTTCTTCTTCACTATATATTCCTGAACGGGTTGGAATGATAATATTGACGTTTTAGACTTCACTTCATATGTCCCAGAAGTCGAGGGCCTCGAAATAATGATTGGTTCGATGAGTTTTTTTTTCTTCATTGGTACTTGGCGAATTTTATTGGATAGTTTTTTCACAATTTTCTCCTTTTCTTCATTGATCTTGATTGATGTTGCAGGCATAAGATCGTCATCTATCATAGTAAGATCAATGTAGTTATCTTGATTAGGCTCTGCAGCTGTAGGCGAAGTCATCTTTAGGAACTCGTTCATATTTATGGTATACAATTCATTTGAGTATTCACAATCATAAGTCTGTTGGTCTTGATTCACTATTGCCACGGAAGATTCCTTGGATTGAACAGTTTCACTACGTAACAGAATATTTTCCAAAATAACGATTGGACCCATTTTTTACAATTCAAATAATATTTAAAGTCAAATTAAACTGATCTAAAGTTAAAGAACTGTGAACTATTCAACACAAGTTAATTCATTTTATAACCATCTCAACCATTATGTAGAAACGCCCACGAAAGAAGTAGGAAGAATCCAACCCCAAAACGATAAAAAATAGAGTATCAACCACTAGATGTATTGCATGTATGAGCTTTATCTAAAATTATTTCACCAATCGAGGGGCTTCTTCGACAGCATTATAATTCGTTTTTCTTAAACATTTGAAATTTATTTTGAAATATCGATAGCATCCCTAAGGAACATTGTACTTTTTAGCGTAGAATATTCTACCCAAAGACAATCAAGTGAATTTTAACGAATTATTTCAGTGATCTGAGTTTCATTTTGAAATTTATTTTGAAATATCGATAGCATCCCTAAGGAACATTGTACTTTTTAGCGTAGAATATTCTACCCAAAGACAATCAAGTGAATTTTAACGAATTATTTCAGTGATCTGAGTTTCATTATTCATTATTTTTGGTGTATTACTCTATCGATTTGGCTGTGAAATCTAAGATAAAGAGTATCGAAAATTTGAAAATAATATATTTTTTAAAACTCTTGAGGAAAAAATGAAACTTGGTGCACTAATCTAAGTTCATCAATATGATACCTAATTAACAAAAATCATATGCATGTGAGTATGGTCCGTGGTGGAGGGCGGGTAAAGCGATTACCTTATAATCCATAGGTCGAAGTTTCGAAGCCCAGCGCGATCACCGGACAGCTGAGCATTACTCGTTAGGGTGCAGCCGATTGATGGAAATAACAATTACAACAATCTACAACGTCAAATAATTCGACGACTGAAAAACCAAAGTTTCACAATATTCACTATGTTTTCTATTCTCCAAACAATGAATGTTCAGGAGATTATAATTCCGATTTCAAGACTGCACCTACTATTTTAATTTTGAATATAAAAATAAGGCTGTCTTTCTTCTGGTAAGCTATAAATTAGATGGTCCTACGTATCTAGCATGAAAAAAAGGGTTCTGAGAGGTAGGAATTCAAACCGTAAGTTTGAAGGCAATAAATGTCAACCGTAACATGGACTCAAAAGCTTTTCGATAGGTACCAAAAATGCCGACCCACTGTCCATATAATGAATCGTTAAAACTCGTAAAGGACTTAACGAGCGATGATACCCTTGAAAAGACCGACATTTTCAATCTATGGAAATAATTGCGATACGTGTTTGATTCAAATTTTTAAACAATAACCATACCAATACCATTTGATATCAATGGTTAAAAACTTTTTTTTAAGTTCTGTCTAAGGTTTTTAGAATTTAGTTTCAAAGTTATATGCGAAGTTAAAATTTATAAATTAAGAAAATTGAAAACTGCATTTTTTATAAAATTTTCCGATCTCAACAAAAATATTATTTTATTAACAAGTCTCGAATATAACCTATCAAATTTTATAACAACGAGAACATTGTTTCTCGGAAGAATGTCATTTGTTTTCTTTCCAAAATAGTGCAATGTGATGTAATATCGACAAAAATGCCTCTCAAAACTTAATTTTCTGTTTCACACCAACAGCTGCTTCAATTTGCGTTAGCTGTATTTGATTTATAAGAAGCATAAAACGAGTGAAATCACTTGAAAATTACTACGAGATCAGTCAAAATCCCTTTCTCTCCACACCATCTCACAAAGTGGAAAGTTTTTTGCAAATATCTGTCAGAAAACAACTACTTCCCCCTTCGAACATTGAAAAACATCTAATTTCTATTTGTACTATGCCCCTCCAAGAGGATACTAGAATTTTAAGCTTATTCTAGAATTGATAAATCGAGATAACTGATATTAGCATTTTTCAAAAAAATTAAAATACAATGGAAATAGAAAGGAAATATATTGGAAATAGAATGGAAATAGAATGGAACTGGAAAGGAAATGGGTTTGTCCATTTTTAATGCATTTCAAATGGGGCATATGTAATTCTTTGAAATCTCAGTGTTTTCTTCACAGTTCCTGCAAATTGTCAGAATCATGCTACTTTCAATTATATTTAGGCTCCTTTCTCATTTAAAGGCTGCGATATCCACT